>UXGC01001218.1:0-30599 GCA_900480045.1 Eurytoma adleriae
TACCGACGTGATTTAAGCGATTTAATGATTTAACAGCGATTTAAGAGCAATTTAACAATGATTTAACAGTGATTTAACAGTGATTTAAATCGTTAAATCATTAAATCACTTATAATAATTTTTTGAGAATTTGCGAGCTTCATGAAACCCATGTTATTTTTCATTTAGACAGATACTTATAATTTCATAGCGATTTAAATTTTTTTATTTCTCTCGCACAGATTATAAGGAGTTTGAAAAAAAAACAATAAAAATGTTAATTACTTTCTTAGTACACCGATAAAAGTGTCAAATCGAACAATACATGACTTAAAACACCAAATCGAAACATTCTTTTTACATTAACAACAGCGTACCAAACATTCAGCTCAAAAGTAAAAAAAAATGAAAATTTTTATTTTCACCAGAGTTTACCTCAATTACCGAACCACCCCTAAAAGCATCCAATCGTAAAGCCTTAACAACGAAAGCCCCAACGGAATCAGCGCCGTCGGAGCGACAACGAGAATCGGCCCTCTCGATAAACAGATCGAATTATTACCCGGCCGTCGCGTGCGTTACTCCGGTGCAGGCGTTGCGCGTTTCGTCGGAGCCAAGTAGTCGGCCACCCTCTGTGTGCCGAAGGCGCGCGACTTCGGGCTGGCGCGCGCGCGCCGTTCGTTTGTCTTTGCGAAAGACGCGGGGCACTTTGGGGCCGGCCAAGACTCGCCTGTTTGACTTTGCCCCGCCGGCCGGCGAAGTTCCCTGCGGCTGACGCGGCCTGCGGGACCTCCACCCCCTCCGCTTCGCCGCGCGAGCGCGCCGCCAGCCAGACCGTCGAAATTTCATTCGCCGGCGCTCCGTACTCGCTCGCGGTGATAAGGATGCGCGGCGTTTCGTGACGCGAGCGTATCGTAAAACGGCGCGCAGCTGAATATGTGGGCCAAAGTTGACACTTTGTGTATAATGCGATAAGTTAGTTTTTTTTTGTTGTTTGTTGAGAAAAATTTTTACTGTCTGAACTCATGATTATTTCATTTTGACCCTTCTTAGTAACTTACTCCAGTTTTACGTTAAATGTTAAATTGGATAAGTCAAATGTTTAAACGTTTTTTAGTTATTGTATAACAAGTGAAAAACTTCCTAAATATTGACCATAATGTATACAATTCTGACTAATATAATGTTCATTTATTTAAGTGATGTTTCACTTATTCAGTTTTGGAGATTCGCTTTTTAAAAACTTCGAAAATTTCACTTGTGCAGCTTCACATAGAAAGAAAATTAAACAATAAAAAAACAGATAAACATAAAATACAAAAATGTTAGTGGTAAGAAAAACTAGTAAAAATTTCATATTCTATACTTAAATTTAGTTATATTTTTTTAATGGTCAGATTTTGAATCTGTATATCGTATAATAAATTAAATGTAAAAATAAATAAAATAAAAAACACGAGGAAAATAATGAATAAATCTCTCTATAACAACATTTTTTATACCAATAAAAAACAGATCTTTAATACTTTTTTCAAAAAGAATATTTTTATTCAGTGTATTTTGCGACGAAGTATCGCGTTATAAATATGGACCACCTGAAAATAGCAGGTTCAACTACGTCAAGGAAGAAAAAAAACGTTTTGTATAAGCAGGGATGATCCTTTTGAAAAACGTATTTTCATCTCAAAGTGATTTCCTGGAAGAAAATAACGATTCATGAAAATGCAAAGCTCTTTACCGTGCGCGCACGTTTAAAAAAGAGGCATTTTCCACGGGCGAAGCTCACTCGGAGCCGAGACAATCGGGGAGGCCAGCGGCGCCTCAAAGCGGCTCCATTAGGCGGGGTAATATTCTCCGGTGGACTCGACAATTAGCCGATAAATTTAGCCGGAATAAAAAAAAAAACGAGTAGAAGAAGAAGAGGAAAGATCGAGGATCCATCGAAAGTTGGGCGAGAGTCGCGACTTTTATCCGCCGGCGGGGATTCCCCTTTCTTACTGCCGCGACCTTTGTGTATCGCGGGTATAAACTTTCACAATTAGTCTCCTCCGGTGCTGCAGAGGAGCCGCGCTGAACTTTCATAATTTCACGACTTAAGCTCGGGCCACGGGGCTTGTTTTTGCCGAGCCGTCGCTCGATTTATCATTTCCGGGTATAGCTCTGCACGAAAATTCAAATTAAATCTTATTGTGCGGGTGAATCTGCGCCTTATTGGGTAGGTCTCAAGCGCCGATGCTGCTGTCGACATTTGTACGAGTACACATTTTTCTTCGAGAATGCCAATGTTATATGACGAAAATTTCCGAATTCAAATTAAATAATTGAATTAATAATCGATTAAATATTTCGATTAACAAATATGTTTCTGAAAAAGTGGAATACAATAGGAAACTCAACACATTATTATTAGGTTTGATAGCAAATAGTAAGAATAGTTAATGTGAGAATGACTAGTTATTATTTGAAAGTAAATTATTGACATTTCTCTCATGCTCTATATACTGCTATGAAGCTGACACATAATAGATAGACTATTAATCGCTTGACCACGACAAAGCCAATCAAATCAAAAATAGATTGGCTTCACTTTGAAACTCGTCGTTTCTTTAGAAGAGGACTGAAATGAAATAAATCTTTTTCAAATGAAAATATAACATCTCCTTTGTTAAAAAAATGAAAATGATAGCTTTACAACTAAATATTTATTTGTAATTTCAAACAGGGTAAAAATATTGAAGCCGCTAAATTTTATCGTTCAACAAATTAAGAGAAAAAGCACTAATTCTCCAATTGCACCTCACCCACTTTGTCAAAACGTGCGTAACGCTAAATTTTAAAAGAGTGACGATAATGAAAACGCACATTTCCGGTTGTAATTGCGCATCAGAAACGTCGTTTTCCAACAACATTATCTCGCCGGCAGCACTACAAAGGCCTCGCCTATTATGACTTTCCTGAGCCATTTCTCATGCGCATTACACATTTCGCGTAATCTCAACGCCCGGTCTTGCATTGTTCTTTTGTTTCACCGGCGTTGCCCGAATTTATGCGAGTTTTGTATCGACGACTCCAACAATACGCTAGAAAATTTAACACGGAAAAAGGTTATTCAGTGTGTTGATTTACAAAACTAGTTTCCGTTCGAAATTCGTTCAGATAGCTTGTTAAATTTAGATCGTAATCGTATATTCTGACAATTTTTTTTTAAACAGATAAATATTAAGTCACTGTAATGTCTGAGAAATAAATGTCTTTCATTGTCTCTGAAAATGTCCCTTTTACTAGCGATGCAAGTGTGAAGTTGTTAGCTAGTATAGGTCATAAACACTTGCGAATTCGTTAAAAATTTTTAATATAAATAGTTAATAATAACTGCATTACTCTGTTTTCATAAAAGTTTAAAGTACAATTTCCGATGAAAACATTTTCAGTTTGCAACTCGTTTATAAACATCGTTTGATTAAAAGTTCGGTTGATCCAATTCTTTTTTGCGTCGGAAAATAACACTTTAATATTGAATTTTCTCATAGTAGATAACCACAGGTATTTTAAAATACTTTTTTTAGCTTTATATCCAATATTAACGAAAAAATGCTGTACCTTAAGAAAACGAAGAATGAACTTAATCAATTAGTTTTTAATAACCTGCATACTTATACATTCACGTTATATTCAACGTTAGACGGTGGGATAAACTTTGTTTAACTTTGTAGTACAATATTCTCTTTTTTTTATTAAAATTTAACTACAAATATACTTATACTCCAAAATAACGTCAATAAAAACATAAATCAAATAATTGGGAAAATAGCGAAAAAAGATGTTGAAGCTAAAATATGTATTCCAGCATCTTCCGATATTTCAATAGCTATTTCCCGGTTTCGATGATCGAGGGGGGCAAAAGCAAGTCTGGCGCAAATTCGAATTTCAAGCAGCGCGAGATGATCGAGCCGCCGGTCGCGATTTCATCCGGTGAACAAACTCGGTCTCGTTAACGTGTTCTCCTCCCGCGTGCCGTAGAAGACAAACGCGCCGCGCGTGACCCGGAGCTCGCGACGCCTTTTCGCATCGGTATTCCGTTCCAGCGGAGTCGCGAGTATCTATTAACGGCGCCGGGAATTTAGCGCCCGAGCGTATGTAGATTTTCCGCCTCTCCTCGTTCCGGATAAACGGGAAGCTGAGAGAACGCAAACAGGCGAATATACGGGATAAAAGGTTGATATTTTTATGCTGTTATAAAAACTGCGCAATAAAAAGCTTAGAAAATTAATATAATAAAAACTTTCTCTATGAGAAAGCAAATGGACAGCGTGAAAAGAATTACAATAAATGTTTTTCTGAAGGTAAAATTAACGAGTCTCATAGCAGGTTCTTTATTCAAAATTTGTTCTAGTAGCAAATTGACTAATTTCAAAACAATTATTCCGTTATTTTAATTATTACTGTGAGAAAGTGAATTTTCCGAATTTCATCATCCCGAATCCTACAACATAATACAATGTAGCATCAAACAAAATAAAACATACGACGAAAATAATGATTAAGATCATACTATACCAATTTATTACATCAAAAAATAAACTAACTTTAATACTAAACAAAAAACTTTGAGTAACTTGTAAATGAAGTTGAATTTTAATTTTTGTAAAATTTTAATTAGCTTTGCATCACGTCCATATTTTGCAATGAAAATGAAAACAGCAGAAAAAATGTTGAGGAGGGCGCGGAGCGTGAATTTTGCTTCCTGAATTTTTCCCATCAGGCCGGGAGTGGAGTGTACGTCGCCGGCTTAATTTACGCGGTGGGGTAAAGGCGCGCGCCGCGAATTTCCAGAAAGCTCGGCCAGCGAAAACACTAGATGAAGATAATCCCGGCGGGTACTCTAGGAATTTGCACGAGGATGCATAATGACGATGGGAAACGAAACAGGCAGGCGGAACGCGCAAGACGGACCGGATCACGCGATTTTACCGAGATGAAAGTGTTCCTTCGCGCTCCGGAGGCCTTTCGACGTTTCAATTTCTAGCGTAAATCAAAATAAGTAGAAATGATGTAATGCGTAATGCACCGGATTTTAATTTATCTTTATTATCGAAATGTTTTTTTTTTATTTTTTTAGCTAATTAAGTTTGGTTTTTGTAAGTTTAATAAATCTTGAAAATAAGTACCTTTGTGTTCTTCCTCTTCATCATTTCTTTAGAGTAGTTTTCATAATGAGACTTCATTATTCTCAACTTCAACATCTTGTACTTCACCTAATTCTTCCTCTGTTTCTTCCTCCTCTGTTTTTTTCACCCATTATATTTAGTTACTATTAAATATATCTATGATTTCAATAAGTAATTCTTATCATTAAATATTATTTTTAACGACTTGTAAAATTTAAAAACATATTAAGTTCTTTTTAAGTAAAATCAAGTTTCTTAATAAATAAATTAATCTTCAATATTCCAAATATCACTGTCTAAAGAGTGACTAAATTGAATATATTAACATTTTTGTAATATAGTCATTATTGAATATTTAAACCTACCTGTACCAGTGCCGGAAAAATCCGCTTAAAGTAAGAAATTGAAAAACAGGTACTCTCGCGAGGAAAGAATCCGCGCGTGAAAGAAAGATGGAACCTCGACGGGTTGTCGGGGGGGCAAAAGAGCCCATCCCGGGGCGGTGAGCCTTTGAGCTCGGAACTTCCTCCGGGCAATAACCCCGTCGCCGGTAATTCGGCGATGATCCGGGCGGCGACATTTCCCTCGAGGTGAGTCCTCGGACTCTTCCATTTCGTCCGCGGCGCGGGAATCAATCTGGGCGGGAGGCTCCCGCGAACGTCTTGTCCGTCGGTCTCCCTTGTCTCCTTAGCCGCGACACACCTGCCCTATATAACGCCCCGGAATTGAAACGGAAGAGTCGAGCGACTGGAGATCCGGAAGGATTCCTGCGAGGTCCGGCAATCCTGAAATCGGCGGTGCTGTCAAACGGCGATCGATTGTTTATCGATTACCTATACGAGGCGTGCTGAAGTGTGTAAAAATAATGTAAATGACACTTGCGAGTGAGGAGTTATAAGGATAGTAAACGTACTATTACATACAAATTTTACTATTAGATAAAGTATTTTAAATTTCTAATTTTACAATGCGTATTCTTTTTTATGAAAGACTATATAATATTAGAATTATAAGTCTATAAGAAGACTCGAACAGCCTGAAACTGAATCAATCAGTGATTGTCTCGTCGCGTCAAAATAATCGAGATTTAAATTACATTCGTTTGAATTTACGTGGATATATTCTGGTTAATACTACTGGTTAATCAGGAAAATTAAATTTTAATAGATATAATAAAGTTAAACTATAAGTACTTCGTGTTTTGCATTTCAACGTATGAAACTGTTATACAAACTCAGAAATTTGTAATTTTGTAATGAATGTTCGCTAGTCATTAATTAGAATTTCGAATTCAAATTACTGTACATTTGAAATTGCAGTAACTTAACTTTACATACAGTTATTTAGACTAAATTCATATTTTCAAAGCACCATAAATTCCATAAATTCAAGCTGGTAGTAAAAAAAACACATTACAGAGTTGTACTTCCTTGCAGATAGATTCTCAATGTTCCCGACACGTATAGATATAGGGCATCAGGTGCAAGTCCAAGATTGATGACTCCGCAAAACACCTCACGAAATTGATTTTCGTCCAGGGTCGATAATACACGTCGGCTTTCAATTCAACGCAAATCTTCAGTTTAGTGATTTTAGTCGGATTTAAGGCGGACACTGTCGCTATAAAATAGTAGTTTATCATCGCATTGTTTAAATAGTTATTTTTCAATAGTTTATTTTTATGTATAAAAAAATAGAAATTATGCGTTTTAAATCTAATAAAATTCGATAAATTCGTAATCAAAATGTAAAATACAGTTTTCACGTTCTATTGCGTATTTCATTAAAATAAAATACGTATAAATTTAATTAATTTATTCGCAACATAAGATTTTGAAGAGTAAACGATTTCGAAGTACTATATATTACGAAAATGCAGATTAAGTCTGAAAGTTTTGACCAAGTCGATTGAAATGTCAACTATTTTATACTACCTTCAAGAAAAGCTATTTTTGAAGGTGACCTTTGTTACGGTCACCATTAAAACAATTTTCATTGAAAAAAATCACAATTTTCTAAAAATTACGCGCACTCTCCTGGAAACGCAAGATCGCGCATAAAAAAAGTGTTCAAATATAGTACATCGAATTTCCCCGGTACAGGAATAGCTTCGTTCCGCAAGATTCAGCGCGCCGCTCGCACAATCCATCTGCGGGGCCTCGAGGCATGGCAAACTCCAAAATCCGAACGGCCGGCGCGTATATACGGACTCATCCGCTATCGTCGTTCCGGCAAGGCGCTCGCGGAATCCCGGGACAGGGAAGGATGCGCAGGGGGTGGGGGGTACATCACCGATCGCCAACCAGCGGAATGTCCATTCGGGCCAGGCCGGCCGGATACACATCGGAAGACGATCGGATCGATGCTAATGCCGGGGCTCGCGCTCGAAAAGAGGGTCGGCCAACAATGAGCGGTGACAGCGAGCCATCAGACGTTTGCGCAGCGCCGAGGGGCTAGGCCCGGCGCGCGTGTGTGCCAACGGCTCGGCCTTCGATTTCGCTGTCGAGGGACTCTCGGGGTAAACTTGAGGCGGCGGGCCGACTTCAATCAGCGCGCTGAAACACCCCGCCGAGGAGTTTGATCGGGGATTTTTCCTTTGAATCGCGAGCCGGGGGCCTGCGGGGTCGATCGCTTCGTCGCTCTTGTTCCGACTTTAAGAAAAAGATTGGCTGAAACAAATTGATGTGAAAAATAGTTTTACAGCTGTAGACGCGATTATTGTTTCATCTTTTTTTTACATTTTACTCGAAGTTTTATTCATCTCTAAGTGATTCTTTGAAAAAGTGCAATGTCTTTCGTACAAATTTCATGAACAATTTTTTGTACAAGTTTAAGACTTTCAAGTGTTAACTAAGTTAATTGAAAAATAAAACTTAATGTGTTTTGTAGTATTGGAGTTAGATTTATAAATTTACGATTTCTTTCTTATCCAGTAAAAGATATTAGGTACGTATTGATTATCACGGAAAATACAGTATTTTTTTTAGAGTAGAGGTAGTTGCGAGGCAATAATCAAATGAAAAATTTAATTGATTTATCTTTGGTTCAAAAAAAGCAGAGTTTTTTACTTTATCCATATCTATATACGATAATTCGTCTTACAATAGAAACTACCTTAGAACTAAACTAAAACTAAAGATAAATAAACTTTAGTTTCATTCACTTAGGATATCGCATTTCAACTTAATGAACCAACCTCTAAAATTGGATATCAGACGCTCAAATTAAACCAGCATAGTAATTCAATCTTCCAGCAATAAATTCATCTTATCAAAAGTAGTAGCCGGCCAATCAGCATCGATGATACTTAGATTCCCCATTTAAAATGAAGCCATCGCAGACACTGAGAATCCGCGGAGTAAAGTTGGCGCCTGAGAGCGTGCAGCCTTTAAAATGTACGAGACGCGAAGATAGTAGCCGTAGATACAAATAGAAGCGGAGAGAAACCGCTGGGAGCGTAAATTCCATCGAACGTCGGAAGCGAATTGGCCGGCCTAGTGTATACGTGTGCGAGTGTGTTTATCCGTGTGGTTGGCTCAAATGTCGGAGCAAGGGTCAAAGGCATCTGGGTCGGCCGAAAGAGTACAATGTACCCGATAATGCCAGAGCCAGTGCCGGACTGCGCCACCCCCCCTCCCGCATCCTCCGCCGCGAATTCCGTGGATGAGCTCCTTGTGCTTTGGCGGAGGCCTCGGCGAGACCGACGAAAAGTTCGCCGATTGGCGATGACGCGCCGCTGGCTCATCCCCGCTGCTTTTGTAAGCGAGCCCGACAGTTCGGACGCGACGAGAAAGTCTGCGGTTCTTAAAAGTTGATCGATAATTCGGTTTTAGACGGTTTTTTAGATCTGATAATTACAGAGCTGATTTTTAGATCTGATCTGCAAATTGAACCTAGTATAAGATTATTCTGAAATTAAAAGGTTGTTGAGAATATTATTAATGAATATTCTGTTGGATTTAATAATTGAAATGATAATTTCTAAATCAAACAGTTTTTTTAAATCAAAATATTAATAATTTATTGTATTCAGAATTTATTAAAATTTTAATTAAATTTAAATATTATAATTTATTCATTTCGTTAAAAGATTTTTTATTAATAAATTATTTTAATTATTAGAGGTATGAAACATCAAACGTTAATGGAAATTTTTAGTGTTACATATCTTTATGTACAAAAATAAAATTAAAAAAGTGTACAAAAGACCTGTGCAATGAACCTATGTAACAATAAATGAATGAACCAATTATCAATGTTAATGAGCATTGATGAGTTCTACGATGATTACCATATCTTTTGATCCTTCATCGCAATTATCAAATCTGAGGCAATAGTTTCTCTTTGTTGGGTCAATAAGCTATCATTCATGCGCTAACCTATTGCTAAATGAATTAATCTTTTGTATTAATTATTCATTGCACTAATACATTAGATCCTACACTTCATTAATAATACCTTTTAATTACTTGGATCTATTTCTATCTATTAATTTCCAATCAAACCCAATTAAAACTTTAATGTACAAATCCGTTGAATATATGAATGTGCAATAATTTCTGTAGCATTAATGAGGCACCTGATATTAGTCAGTAAAAAAATAATCAAAATAAATGATAATAAGCATTAAGGTCTTTACAATATAAATCGTTGACGTAATTCCCGTGAGAAGGTCGAAGAAATGAAAATTGAAAAATCCCGTATTCAATTCTCCGAATAAGGAAATTCAAAGGGAGATCCGAAGATTGTAGAGCCGGATAAAATATGCAACCAAACGAAAAGCCCGGAATAAGAGAATCCCGGAGTTGAAATGGAAACTTCATGTTAATAAATCTAACAAAGAAAATTTTTTCAAATATTTTTTGTTATGAAATTTAAAAAAAAGTTATGACATTTAAAAATAAAGTACATTTTATCAGAGGTTAAAAAACTTGTTTTTTTTTTAGTAGTATTATTTGATTATCTTTTGATTTCGTAGATTGTAGTACAAATAAAATTAAAATTTTGAAAAATTAATAAAATATCATATTCTAATTTTCAGATGAGAAAACCATATTTTAATTTCTATTTATTTATAAGTAAAGAGAAAAATTTAACTTAAAAAATTCGATGATTATCAGTCAAACCCAAAATTGTCCCGTCTTCTTAACAACCCCGAAAAAAGCATTTATCCCTCGCGCCATTCATCGCTCGCTTGATCCTCGGAAACGTTCGACCTTTGAAAATCCACAATTCAATCAGCGAGTGAAAGGCTCTCGGCAGTGCGTCGTTTTTAAGCCCGAGCGAGCCTCTTTTCCGCGGCAACCCCTTTCGCCCCCCCTCTCTCAGCGGCGCGAGGATCGTTGACCGCTGCCGCGCCGCCGAGCATAAGTAAGCCGGCTTATGCCGCTTTTTTTCACAATCGCCCACTCGGGCATCCGAGCGAGCGGAAAAATCTCACAATGACGCAGATGTTTCGCGCCCGACAATGTGTCATTCGGTATCCCCGCTCGCCCGTGCGATTTGTTTGCTTTTCTGGCCGATGCGACCGGCCCTCGAACTTCTAGGGCCTCGATGGAACCGTTCAATTGGCCGGATTAGCCGGGGGCTCCTTTCGGCCGAGAATGCGCTGCTACTCCGATGATACGTGCACTTACATTCAGTTTTTGTTATTTATTGAAAGAGGAGGTAAAAAATTATTTGCCTCAAAATTAGTTTAACTTTGGTTATTGCAAAATACAAATTTTATGATTATTATTGTAGCGGTATATTTTAATATAAGCTTGATGTTAGAGAACATGTCTATTATTTTTTATTAAAAATTGTTAAACACTTTAATAATATTGGATAGATTTAACATTTAGTTAATATTGGCAAGGTGTTTAATGATTTTTTAATAACGTAATTGTACCGACATTATATATTTAACTAGAACAGTTGACTGACACGAGTCTGTGCGATCTTAAAAATATATACTAAAAATGAATAAATACTACCTACAACCGATTTATATAATTCCACGCATAAAAAGGCACAGTGAAGATAAAAAATATTTGTATTGATTTATAGAGCAGAAAAAAATCTATATAGTAACTCGGAAAAAAAAGAAGAATTTTCCATTCATAAAAAAAGGAAAGAAACTTTCTTTATCGCGTCTGCTCGCGCTTCATTTCTCGTGACGCTCCGATTTGAAATTCGGGGGGGAGTTGATTGGCTCGCCTCCGACTCCCGCCTTATCTGGCCATTCGGATCTTGTCATCGTTCACGGAAAATGAGAAGTTCAATCTCTGCTCCGACTGGATCTTTTCGCGCAAGCTACACACACACACACACACACCTCCCTACTATGTATATGAAATCAGTTCCACGCGAATAGGAACCGATACTTTTTCCATCTTTTGTTCTTACGCCGAGGAGCGGCACCGGTGATAAGGGAATAAATTATGAGGCTCTATCTGTCTTCGCGACGATAAAAGTGGAAACGAATGCCTCGCAATTTATCTTGACTTCGAAAATTTAAATAAGTTATTAGTACTACTTGGGTTTACAAACATTTTTATCGCGTGCGCGCGCAAAAGTTAAACAGGTCGCGCGCAGCGTTTTTTTTTGCACTTACACCAATTTGAAACTTCGCGTTCAAGCAAAATGAGAAAATTTCTCAAGTTTTACTTAGTTTTAAGTCCTGCGGCTTGATTCGAATAAACAAGTAAGAAAAATAATTAACTAGTAATCTAAGTACACACTGATCTTTAATTAGTATTTTTTTAGGAATTTATTTTTTAAATTTTATTTATTTTGGAATTTATATAGCGTTTAACTCGAGTACTAAAGTCATTAGGTAAACATTTTAAATTGTACCCGTATTATTTTTATCAAATCAGAACAACAAGGGCAAACAACTCATTACTGTGCGTTATCCACTTAAGTTTACATAAAATTATGACACTTCGCCTCTCGTTCGCTTTATTCGAATGGAGAGCAATTTATCGACTGTGGATACCGCGTAGCATAGTTCCGGGCTTCATAAATTTCAGCGGGGGGCGGGCGTCATGAAGGTAATGTTCTTTTAACATAGCGAGCTCGATCGCGGAATATAATGCCCAGGGGACGCGATAGCAATTACGCCGGGGTATTTATTTAATAATTTTACGGCGAACGAGCACAATTAATCTATCTAATTTGTACGAACGCGACATTAACTTCCGCCGGGCTCTGATTGAGCTGCGATCGACGTATAAATTCTTCGCGTATTTCGTTACGGTCGCTCGATATTAATTTCCACCGCATTTCACCCGTACAATTCAATTATGCATCGGTGGTTTACGTGTACACATTTTTATCGCAGTTCAAATTGAATGAGCTTTCAGTCTTCGTATGAAACTTGAATTGGATTTAGATTATATTGTTTATTTTATTTATTTTTTTTTTATTATTTTTTTTATATATTATACCGTTTATACTATATACTATAATGTTTTAACGCAACAAGATTGTGTTAATATTGTATTAGCATGAAGCTAGGTGTAATTCATGTAATTTTCTGTTAGAAAATAAATTAACGATGTCAAAAGTAAAAGAAACTTGTCACGTTTATTAATTACGCAGTTTAATTTCAAACGTATTTCGCGTTGCATGCGTAAGCGGATTTAAAAATTTATGAACGTTGCTTCGGTGCGAATTTTGTCAACTTCAGCTGCAATTTAAAATTTAAAACAATTAATCACATGAAGATATACACTGCGAGGGAATAATTTTTGTTAAAGCAAATTATTGTTTTAATTAAAGTCCATTTAAAAAACAGTAAATAATTATTAAAAAAAATGAAGTGTTTTAAAAGGCAGTGTCAATAAATATAACAATTTAACAAGCAGAAATTTCCTGTATCCTCTTGGTACAAACCAAATTCATTATTTCCTATTTTTATTTTTTTTATTTTAATACCCTGTAAAAAGGGAACCACAAATTGGCCAGAATATGCACTTTCTGGTCTATATATGACGAATTTTTTTACAGGGTCAATTTATCAAATAACAAATACATTTTACTAAAAAGTACGTGAATTTAATTTTATAATACATCTAATATAAAGTAAAACTTTGTACTTTGATAAATTGGAAGTAATTTACGTTTGCCAATGAGGTTTAAATACGTAGACGTAGTCATAGACCAGTCCGAAAGCGGGACTCCATCTGAAAATCCAAGTCAATTTGCAGGGTACGATACGTCGGTCCATGCATCAACCCTCGCGCGATACACCTTACGCTAGTGTAACCTGTAAAAAAGGTCCGCATCCATATTCATGCGCGGCCGATTGCACATGAATAATGCCAGTAAATGTAAATGCCCGCGTCCCCGAGTCAATTTCGCTTCTTTGAACGTACGCCGGTATCATCTCTAAAATATACGTATATATCTATATAGGAAGGTATGTAGCTATAGATTCGCCGGGCTTGGTCGGGCTCTACAATTATCAATTATGATCGAATTGTGTCTGGCTAATTAGAGGATTGCGGTAATTGATTGTGGTCGAGACGCTAAAGGCGATATAATTTATTTATAATATAATAATAATTTACAAATACAGATGTGATTTTTAATCGAATATTTCTAGACGGTTTATTTCGATGCAAATTTTTTTCTTGCGAAAGTTGATATCAAAAAATGTAAAAAACAGAAAGGAAATAATGCAGTGAAATAAAACCACTTCAAATTGAAAGTAACGCATAAAAACTTTTAAAATATTTTGAAACTAGCCCAAGGTAATTCGTTCATGCATGTGTGCAAAAATTAAAGCCAATCCATTACGGCGTGCAAGAATAGAAAGCTAAAATTAACTGTGATTTAGGGTAACGAATTAAATTAGCCTAAATTAAAAAATAATTCTTAAAAATCCTTTAAAATTTCCAGCAATACTCACGATGCATCATTGACGCTTGAGTGTAAAATTTAAATTCGATTTCACCTAGTTATTTCTTACTACTCACGGGAAAACCACTGACACACATATGCGCACACAGATATTTTTTCTAAAAGTTTTGTTGAACTCCAAATACACTTCAACATCAAAAGCTGAAAAATTCAGCCATAATACCCAGCGCTCTCTGCGAGGGAGCAAAAAAGGGGGCAGCTTGAGGCGCGCCATTAAACGGTAAAAATTGTACGAAGCGCCGTTTGAAAATAAAACTGAACGCAAAAGGAAACGCATGAAATTTAAAACCGTCAAGCTGGACGATGTTCCCCGCGTTTCCCCGACTGATAAAAGAGGCCGGTGAAAAAAAAAAGGAGGAAAACGAGCCGCGCGTCCCGACGCTCATTGTTCGCGCTGCCTCGCAATCTCGGCTCGGACGCAAGATGTTTTGCGCGCGAAGCGGCCGGCTAATTAGAATCGTCGGACAAACGTGGAAACGCGGGACGTCGGGGCCGGCCTCCTTAATTAAAAAGCACTCGCTCTTTATCCCGGCGCTGGCCTCTAATAAGCCGCCGGCTTTTTTTCAATTTGCGCGAATTCCCGGGCCCAGGTGACCCTCTGCGGCCGAGGCGTGCGAGCTACTCGTTTTGACCAATTTTAAGGAGAAACTTTGACGTTTACCGTAGGTTTTTTTTTATGAGGAGCTGTCAGGTTACTCCCATAATGTGCTTTATTACTGTTGGATTTATTTGCTACTTTTATATTTATTATTTTTAAATAATTAAAGTCGGAGTTATAGTCGAAATTAAAATTTTATTTTTAATTAAAAATACAACAATTTTTCGTTAATTTTTATCGTGTGTATAAAAGATAGAATTATTTTACCTTTTTTGATGTTATTGTTAATGATTTTTAGTAGTAAATGCACTTACTCTTATCTGCAGTTTTAATATCCATTTGTAAAGTGCCGCAATTGTTGCGTCTCGTAAATTTAGTGGTAGTTACAATTTCTGAAATAGAGATAGGAGCTTCGCTTCGCTGAATATCGCGGAAATCGATGTATAAAACTTGGCACGGTAACCATGTCGACTGTGAACGTGAAATTCTACGCTTTCTCGATCTCGAATTTTAGTTTTCCCTTCATTTCTATCGCAAAGGTTCAAAGGCTTCATCTATTTTCGTTTCATACGACTTCGTAAGTTTTTGCAACTAATGATATACTAGTAATTTAAAGTTAACGGAAAAACTTTTATTTATTAGGTATTAAAATTATTTATTTTAAATCATTTTTGAAAGCTAAAAGAGATAATAAATAATGTGAAAAAGCGTGCTGTAAAGATTTAATACATAGTTACAGGGCGAATTAATTTATTATTTAAATTTTGATAAATGAAAATTTTCTGGTCATTGAATTATAATCTTCTTATGAAAAAATTAAAAATCCATCATTAGTGAATCTTACAACTATCAAAGAAACAGACGCTGCTGGCTTAAAGTAAACACTATTCTTTAAGTTTCACTTCACAGCGCGACTATTGTTTCAACTCTTTTTCCTCTCTCACGAACCTGTACGCGTGGGCGTAACCGTGTATCGTACCCCGATTACCATAAGCGCCGCATCGGAAAAAAGTCAGAGGCAGCAGTAGGAGGTGGAAACGTCGGAGGCCTGTATATTGGAAAGCGATTGGGCATCGGGTAGCAACTAATAAAATTACCGAGCTGGCAGCCGTGGCTTTGCGCTTAATGACGCTCGCGATGCGAGAAATGGAATGCACAGCGCGCCGGGAACGGTATACAGTAGGTCCGCATCCGGCCCTCGGGTCAATTAACCAAGTGGAGGAGTTGCTGAGTTCAGAATGTCTGCTTTGTTTCGCGATGATTGCCTAGGGTTGCTTCTGTCCTGATGGTACTTCATGTGATTTTTAGCAAAAAATTGAAATGAAATTAATTAATTTTTGAACAAATAATTTTTTTTTATTAAATCATCAATTATACTCTCAATACGTTTCTTCATTTTATTGATATAGAAGTAACCATTTATAAGATTTTGGTTTTATAATTGTCATTTATTCGTATAAAAATTATAAATTAACGTAAGTCCATTCTTTAAAGGATATATTTGAATTAGTTACTCATAGTAGTACTAATTTTCGACTTGTCCACCCTAGGACTCAGATAATGTCATAAATAATTGATATTTTTCTTTTTATTTTATTCTTTTTTAATTGAATTTCGTTTTAAAATCTAACGATTCGGCCCGATACGGTAACAATAAAAATCCAATTACTCAAATATCCGTCGAAAATGAAATTTCCCGAAATTGAAGATGGAAACTTAAAAATATGCTCGTCGCATATTGGACTGCGTATTCCTCTCTTTTTTTTCGAAAATTGGAACACCAAAAAGCGATTTGACTAAATTGCAGCAACGCTTGCATATTGAACTCCTAACTAACGGGCCACGGTAACGATAACATCGGCTGCAGATTAATAAACCTATATTGTTCCAATATCGGGCAATCGAGGCGCGCGCGGATACTGCCTTCGCTGTAAATAAAAAAATTGAAAACTAAAGGCTCCGCGGGCGCATTCGCCGGCGATCAAGCAGTTATTGATAAAGGAATTTTATCGGGCGCAATCCGCGCGCCCTTATTTACGACGATTATTCGGGCGTATCTGCTCCGCTTCGTTGTTCGCTGATAAGAACAAAAATTAAGCACTCGTCAACAAAAGTCTCGTTAGGAAACATTGCTCGAGTCCGCAGATAGGTATCTTAGGTATGAATAATTCAGAGAAATTAGTCGAGTGTGATAAGTCCTCCATTCATAAATCATCTTTATTAGTGCCTTTGCTTTCTATATAAGGCAGCTACTTTCTTATTCTAATTTTTAATTCTCATTATTTCCGATTTTAAATTCTTTACATTTCAAAAGAGAAATTCAGTAATCATTAGACTATCGCGATTTTATTTTAAAAATAATAATAATGAAACATACAGTACCACTATTTTTCAAGCAGCGTGTCGTAAAATATAATTCTGCGAAAATAGTACTTATTATAGAGTGACGACTGTGAATCATTTATGATTAAAAAAAAAATAATTAAATTCACTTTTTCTGACTCCTTGCTGTACAGCTAAAAACAGTTTTCTCAAATTAATCCCTTTTAAATTATATCCCGGCTTTATCAAGACTCACAAATTGTCAAGTCCATCTAAGCTCAATCTATATCCCTTCCCCGTAACCCACAGAAATCCCTTGATCCATCAGAGTTACTATCAAAAACACAGGTAATTAAAAATACACGGCGACTGGCCCTTATGAACGATTAACTCCTCAAAACTCTTAGCCCGGAGCGACGAGCCCTCGGCCAGTTAATGAAACAGTCGCAGCGGGCGGGCCAGCGACAGAGTTAATTTTCTGATAAGGAAAATTTCTTCCTCGCTTTGCGTTTATATATATACACACTCGTAGCCGGGACACTTGACGTCCGGCATTTCGCGTCGCGAAATTCTGAGTAACGATCGGCCGAGCGGAGCGCGCAGAGAGAGATAGAGATAGAGAGAGAAAAAGAGAGAGAGAGACATATCTCCGTGGGGAGGAAAAGGAGTCGCGCAACACTTTGCGCTCGAGATAAAGTGGGCGCGCGATAAGTCTCGTGATTAATGGACCGTTTTCGCTCGCGCCGCCACCCCCCAAAGGGATTCACTCGCCCGCTGCATTATAGAGTGTACAAAGAGATGTATGGCCGCGGACGTATAGGCGCGAGCTCTGAGATATGAAGGAAATCGTTGCCCGAGCTTCCGTCGTCTCGCGCAGTCGGCTGCGCTCCTTTGCTTCGGGAAAAAGACGCGCTGACGGCGGGACTTTCTTTCCTTATTTTTTTTTTCCTCGGTTTTGAACGCCGACTTCGTATTCAATTTTCGAGGTCTTTTGTAGAAAAAAGAAGGTAATGATTCTTGTGCTATCCTTGATTTACGAAAAAAAAAGGAAAAAAAGTAAACTTAGTGTAAAAAAGTCCACGGTTACCGTTAAAATAACGGTAATTTATACAAATTTCTTTCCACACGAATCATCTTCATTACAACGTTCCTTAAAAATAAAATACTTTTTGAAAAAACTTCATTATTCGAGTTTTTTTTTACCCGACTGAATAAATTCAATACCCCCGCATCTTCAATCCGAAGTATCAGTCAATCTGTACCACCGTGCGTTATCCAATTGCGCAGTACATAAAGGAATCGATTCCTCGGTCGAGGCAGCCCTCTGTTAACGCGGGATAAATCTAATTTCGCGAGTTTCCCAAACGCCGGGTCAAATTCAATTAAAAAAGACTTAGCGACTGCGAGCAATTTCGTGCAGCGGCTCGACGCGCTCGGCCGTCACTCGTGACCGGATGCCGCCAAGATTCTGGCAAACGCTCGCCGAGTCCGGTGGCCTCTTGCCCCGCAGGTTACTCACCCCCTCCCCCCCTCTCGGAAACTCCTTGGGCCTTTAAATCAATTACCGAGTTTTGCGAGGGCCGCGCCGCGATTGTTTACCGCCGGCAAATTAACTTGTATTTGCCATTCAGATGGGCGCGAGGCCGTTACCCTCGGGGGGTCGCGCAGGAGCGCCGACTCGACCCGAAGTGTACCAGGCGCTCTCAGTCGATTTGCGGCTTTCGCTGTCGATTTCGTTCGCCGAGTCGACGGGGCGGACTGACTGCGCCGAGCGACTGCGGCTCTATTGCCGAGCGTAGAATCGCTCGTTTGAGGGGGTATTGACGGCGCGGAGACTGCCGGGGGACTATAACTGTGACAGAAGATGGATGGCGGAGTTTGCAGTGCGGGTTTAGCGGACCGGCTTCTCGATATTTTCGTCTTTTGCAAATGCGAAATGAGCGTTTCAAATCAATAATAATCATGTCGTAAGAAATTTCACATTATTAGATATTAGTTTAATGAAGAATAAGTTTAGTGCGTTTTATTAAAGCTAGAAAAAAGTGATTAAATTTTAATTTTGTGTTTTATTGCGTTCTAAATATCTGTCTAAATATATATTTTGTAGTACGAAATATAGGTCAATTTTTTGCGCATCGCGCAGTAACTATGTTTGTTTATTTTATTCAATTGCTTAAATTATCACAAAAGAAATTTGTTTCAACTTCGTGTTCGAATATTACTAGTTTTAATTAAAAAACAGAAGCATTACATCAGTCACTGTAAAAAAAATTACTGTTATTTTTAAAGTAGATTCTTCTCCTTTTTTACACGCTATTTCAATATCAATTATATAGGCACGATGGGCAGAGTCAGACTATTAATCACATGACGACGTCAAAACCAATCAAATAAAGAATAGATGGCTTCATTTTTAGACTCATCATTTTTTTACGAGAGGATAAATTGATGGATGCATAGTGAACGAGCTTTTACATCATCTTATCAGTATATTCGGAACTCTCCAACACCACGCCAAATGAGTGGCATTTACTTGAAATTCACCAGTGATAAAGATAACTACGACAGCGGGCAAGAGACTGTACTATTTTGAAAAAGGTTGACGTACATACAAACTACATCTAAAATCCATTAACAATTTTACGTGTCAGCTTTGACTTGAAAACCCAGGAATAAGTTTAATTTTTTACAAATAACGGTTACTCAATATGACAGTACTAGACTTTTAAATAGTGATTCTTCAAGATTAATGAACGGTAAATCTCCAAATGGCAAATACAGTAAGAGCGGCGAAAGAAACAAAATACAAAGAAAAAAAAGAAAACTGGGTCTTTAAGATCCTGGTTGTTAAAAATATCAAATGATTACGCTTTGAAATTAAAATCTATTAGAAAAGAATTTATTAAATGAAATGTCGCGAATTAAGCAGAAACAAAAAGAACTAAATTAGAATTTTTCAATTTTCAAGTTAAAAGTTCTAAATCAACAATAAGATTACAGTATTGAAACAAAAACTAGCGTTACATAACATTATTTCAAAAAGTTATATTATTCACCACACATACATAATGATAAAATCTCTCCCAGCGTTAAAAAAAATCAATCGCGCGACAATTCGCACAGAAAATCATCGACAAAACGCCAGCCCGCGAGCGGGCAAAGGCGATAAAGCTCCGCGAGGCACCAAAGGACGGGATCGCACTTTCGGTTCCGCGTTGAGTCGGACCCGCGAACACCTCGAAACGACTGTGCCAACGGATATTCAAAATCCATCCCCCCCGTCTCGATCTTTTCCCCGGATGCGAGATAAGCGATCCAGCGTCGACGCGCGCGTACACCGGAGTAAGAGATCGCGCTTAAAGAAGCGAACGCGATAAGGCGAAATCCCATCTGGCTAAAAGCCGCGGGCCGGGGGGCCGCGGCTGTATAGAGGCCCCGCCAGATAAGGCGGGGCGGGAGCGAACGCCAACTTTTGAAAATAACCCCGGCGGATATTCGGTGGGACGCGACGATAAACGCTAATATCGATTTTCCACTTTATTGCGCTTTTTACATGCGCCACTGCTGCCACGGCTTTTCTTTACTGTGCAGTAATCCTCAATTGCGCCAACTGGATGCGAGTTATTATTTTCGGATGTAACGTTGTGTGTTTTGCCTGAAAATTTTGGGGTTTTTTTAAACAAAATTTGAACAGATAGTTTAAAAAAGGAGAAAAGAATATTTTTTACACTGCGCGGCTGATGTTCCAAGCTGTAAAGTATTTTCAGTAGTATAGGGCGAATATAGTCAGACGTTTCGTTTGAGAGTGTAATTTTATTAACTTCTCCAAATTTTTATCGTGAAATTGCAATTTTTGATCTACTTACGAGAAAAGAATATTTGATACACTGCGCGGCTGATGTTTCAAGCTGTAAAGTATTTTCAGTAGTATAGGGCGAATATAGTCAGCCCTTTCGTTTCAGGGTGTAATTTTATTAACTTCTCCAAATTTTTATCGTGAAATTACAATTTTTGATATACTTACGAGAAAAGAATATTTGATACACACTGCGCGGCTGATGTTTCAAGCTGTAACGCATTTTCAGTAGTATAGGGTGAATATAGTCGGACGTTTCGTTTCAGGGTGTATTTTTATTAACTTCTCAAAATTTTTATCGTGAAATTGCAATTTATTATTCAAATAATTGTTGATTTATATTTAGAAACGTATTCAAATAACTGTTTTTATATAAAATTCACTAAAATTCGTAAGTAATGCAGTAACCGCATTGGGAAGTGTTTTCACCTGGTAGTGCACAATGTGATCATCTCATATTCCTAGAAGATTATCTTTAAATTGAGCAACGATTGACTACTGTTTTTTACGAAATTATGCGAAATTTTATTTCTTATATAATAATTTAAATAAAATTCAGTTTTAAACACAAATATTGAAAAACTTTACTTGATAAATGAAATAAAAATAGTCGGTACCAGTCATAAGGTAGGATTTATTCGTTGAATTATACTTTTATGTTTCTTTTTCGATATAAACGATGTTTACGAGTTTCTATAGCAATTTCATAAAAACATCAAAATTTTAGTGCTACGCTACTAAAACGCGCACATTTTGATCTAACGTGAGAACTGTTAAAAATCTGTGTATTTTGAATAAAACATTATTTTTTATAGTAAACAGAACTATATTTTAAATTTATATTTTTAAAAATCTTGACTTTATAGACATTTTATTTATTTTGTTGTTATTTATTAATCTTTTCCAATTACTGCTAACTGAATGTAATTCATCCATCTTCAAGATTTCATAGACTATACTGTATGGTACACTTATTTTGTAACTAAAATTATGTTCTTTTCTGATCTAACTGTAAACATAGATAAAAAATGAAAAAATGTTGATTACTATAAAAAATACTATAAATTATTATTCGAATTAATCATAATTTTATTTATACATTAATCTTATATTTTCGCTCGATTATTGTTAGCGATCACACGCATTTAGCGCTAGCGAGTGCAGCTATTGTTGTGGGGCGCGGCTAAAATCCCCGGAATTGATTTATCGGCCGCGTCTTTTTTAGCGCGGATAATCGGCGGCGCGATCAGTCGAATTCGAATTTAATTACCGGCCGATAAATAAAGGAGGCGGGCGCAAATTTATCGGCGACGCCGAAATCCGAAATACTCGCTCGCAGGATTTCCGCCGGGGTAGGCGCGAGCGACAATTGCGCAATTTTAAATCCTTTCATGTTGACCATCGACGTTAATAAAGTAATGAGAAACTCGGCTGAATGTGAAGCGGATCGATGGTAATAACGGGAACTCCGGGTTTGATTTACGCCCGACTGGGACGTCGCGCTTAATTTTGAAATATCAATTTATTCGAGTAAATTAATACTTATGCATTTGTTGGGATAACGAGCAAAGTCTTGATATATGAAGAGCTGTAAATACCATACCGAGGGGTTATCAATAAAAATTTAATGAATAACTTTGTGCCAATGGAAATTGGCATTCTACAAACAGATTAATAATATTTTATTAATAACTTATTAATTCAATTTGAAAATTGAAATCCTTTATTTAAAAATAGAAATAAGTATTTCAGAGTTTCATTTTAAAATAATACTATCAGATTTTTTATAAGATTCATGTGTGAAATAAAAATAATTGATATCTTAGTCTTGTCATCTCAGTTAAGATGGGATATTACTCGAATTAATTTCACATCACAAATCTATCAGAAATTATATCTTCAAACGTAAGCACAAAGATGAAATATTTCATCGTCAGAACTATTTTGAAAATAAGTCATTTTTACAGGTCAAAGTAGAATTGCTCTAGTTCTAAAGGATCCCGAAAGCTCTAATTACGTTAATTTTCTTAGTTTTTTTACTACCTCTTTGATAAAATATTTTTCAAGGGGGCTGTTATACAAAATAAGAAAAAAATGTTAAGTAATCTCCATCCTTAAGTTTTCACTTGAAAAAATACTTTACTAAACAAAACTATTTTTATAAACTATACATTTGTAAATAAGTGAGATCTCATACAGTACAGAACATATGTAATTTAATAATTTATCTATCAAAATTAAAAAAAAATTAAGATTTTTTATTAAATATTACTACCAATTATTACTACCAATACATTACAACACATCTCAATGTATGAATTGATCGTTGAATCTAATTAAATTCCCGGTTGTTCGCGGCAAGAACCTAAAACTCGCATCGCCGCAAGAAGAATGGGAATATTTTAAGGGCGAGTCTCCGCGCGGAAACTCCGGCGCAGGTAGGTATCGTAATTTCGGGAACAAAAACACAGTGGCCCCCGCCCCCCGCTCTAACCGCCGCGCTCGAAAATCCGAAAACTTCCGGAAGCACCGCGCGGCGCTCCCGCCGCCAGCCAAGAACTCCTCGCGCGCTGACTAAGCTCCTCTCGCCGCGGAAACTTGGCCGAAGTCGTCGCCGGCCAATTCGCGCGCGCTTAATGAGGTCGCATTGTCCGTTTTGCCGGGCGTAACGAGATAATAAAGGGACAGCGCTCGAGGAGCTCCCCCCCCCCTAACTTTTTGCCCCCGAGACGAGCGGCGACTTCTTCCTCCTCGTTCTCCCCCCCTCGCCCCTTCCGCACTTCATTTTACGTTACTCTTAGCGCGGCGAACTCGCGTCATCTTCTCCGTCGTTACACTTTACGGCGCGGGGGATAAAATTTCTTTGGACAACGCGCGGCCGAACTTTTTCTTTTTTCTCATCGCTCGCCCGCGCCGGGGTAATTTCCTGGTTTATGTTGTTGAATAATTGAGTTTATATTATCAGTTCCTTCGAGAACTTCGTTAATTTATGCGGCTTTAAGATTTTTTTACGGCTTACTTAACGAATCTTTTGACTATGGAGCGGAGGGGAAAAATGTAAAGTGTGATACGAAAATGGCGGTCGTTGATTTCGATTTCGATAAGGGCGTGTTATTTCGGCTCATCAATTTCTCGTCATTGATAAAATATATACACTTCTTCATCCTTTCGAGGATAAATGGAGGATAGATTTGAATGCAAAATTTCCGATTGTCATCGGTGATAAAGTGCAAGCAGGAAAGAAGGATATACGCGTCGTATTTGATCCCAGCGAAATAGCGAGGAGGAACCATGAAACTTATATTGCCTTTTAGGCAGAAGTATATGTTTAATTTAAAAAAAGATTTGACCTACTTACGAGAAAAGAATATTTGATACACACTGCGCGGCTGATGTTTCAAGCTGTAACGCATTTTCAGTAGTATAAGGCGAATATAGTCAGACGTTTCGTTTCAGGGTGTATTTTTATAACTTCTCCAAATTTTTATCGTGAAATTGCAATTTATTATTCAAATAATAATCAATTACAATTCCATTTATAATTAATAATAAACTACCTGTTCGCTCGGCTGATGTTTCAAGCTGTAACGCATTTTCAGTAGTATAAGGCGAATATAGTCAGGCGTTTCGTTTCAGGGTGTATTTTTATAACTTCTCCAAATTTTATCGTGAAATTGCAATTTATTATTCAAATAATAGTAAATTACAATTCCATTTATAATTAATAATAAATCTTAAATTATTTATTGTAACAAAGGGATGTATGTAACATACAAAAATACTTATAGGATACTATTTTTACATTTTACAGCGAATCAGCCAGCCAGGACGGATCAATTCAGTGCTTCGTTGACCTCGGAACTTGAGGGAAACCCACCATTGTGGGTGACTAAAAGGCAAGGTGCAAAGGGCTCCGAAGAAATTTACATAAACAATGCGAAAATCATCGAAGGCAGCAACTATGAGTCCACTTTTGGTACTAACGAAAATGACAGGAAAATACAGGTAATTAACATAATCATTTAATATAAATTAAATATATTTAAAAAAAATCTTTTCTTTTTATTAAAAAGTATAGCATACAGAATATTTTGCATAAGAAACCCTAAAAAATCTAAACTATGCCAATTCAGTTACCTGTTATATAAGTTTGAAAAAATCGCTGCAATATCTAAAATTTTGCGAATTAAATTATTAAACTACAATAAATTCGTACAGACAAAAAAATTATGCCCAGCCCAATAAACCACCTGGAACTCTATAGAACTTTATACACGTAAGTCGACCTCGAACTCGTTTTTCCGCGCGCCACCGAAGCAGCGGGGATTGCAACTGACGTTAATTATGCGGCGCGCATGGTTCGCGGTGGCGGCGTGCCCGATAAATACGCCGGGAGAGAATGCCTCAAAGGGCCGATATAATGAGTCAACAAAGTAGCCCGCCGTACGGGGGGCCTCGGTCAGTAATAATGAGCTTTATGAGCCGGCCGCAAGCTCCGGGCGATTATTATCGATGGTTCAGTCACACCGAAAGACAGAGAACCCGGACAATCAGCCTCGTTTACGACCACAGCGCGAGTGATACCCCATAATCGAAGTTACGGTGATTTTCCCGCTCGTGCCGGCGAAGCTTCAATTTGCTTGCGTGAGATTGTGTAGCCATTTGCGTGGGAAGATTTTTTTTTCATGAAAATTACTTTCCCTATTTTAAAAAAATTACTGTATAAATAGTACCTACTTAGAATAGTGTGTTGAATTTCGTGAAAAGGTCCTAAATACCAATGATTTCAAAATTACGGCTGTAATATTATCTGAGTAGTACTAGATAAAGTAAATGCATTTTTTTACTTCCCTTTTTTCAAATTTAATAATTTATACTTAATTAATTATTTAAATGTTAGTTATATTTCTTTTCATATTACTGAGTTTCTTATCCTAGATATCCAGCTCGTTTCTTCCTTCAGAGCAGCCAGAATAAATGAATTAAGCAATTAACTTACAAAAAGTCAAGAAACGTCAGTGAACAAAATCACTTAACGACCTGCGCAAGCTGAAATGTTAATTAAAGCAAATGTCAATTTTCCAGTTTATTCTAGATGAAATGTAACTTCATTATCACTACCTAGATTGTAATAATAATAATAATTCTCGGGAGTAACAGCAGCGAAAAGAGACATCAAAATGTAAACTCGCTTACCTAAAATTGCATCACTTGCTCGTAATTAGCGAAGAGCTGTCCGTTTCAAAAGGGAATTATATATAAAGGCCGGCTTCTCGCTTTTCAGCCTCTCTCTCTTGGCGAAATTCTTGGGCGCGCTCGCCTCCTACGGAGGTCAAAAGAAGCGGCCGTAAAAATTTAACGTCCCGCCGTACGTCGAGTTTATCCTCGGCCGGCCTCCCTAAGTGTTTTCAGTATTATTCTCAAGAAGAATAAAAAAGCCTTCTTTTCTGCCTTGTACAAGATTTTCCTCCTGCATGAACAATATTGTCGAATGGCAGCCTCTCGTGTACTTTGTTTCCCTGGGTTTCGAAATTTTAACGAAGATCTTAGGCGAACGCCCGACTATTTTATTTTCGTGTTTGAACTCGTAATTGGATCTTACTTTGCCTTGTGCATCATCTTAAATGCATGTTGAAAGTGTTATGTAAATGTTTGTATTAATTTACGTTTTCTTTTCAAGATTCTGTGAGAATATATCACTTATTACATAGGACCGTTACGTTTTATTTTTTGTTATTAAACATTAGTGTATTTATCGTTTTTCTAAAGTTGAATATCAAAAACTGCTCTAAATAAATGAATAATCACATGTTTTAAGTAAAAAAACAATAAGTCGAAGACGTTCACATTTGACTTTCGACATTAAATAAATCTATTTGAAATAGATTTTTCTTTAATCTTTTGTATAAATTAAATCAAAAATTTGTTCATCATAAATTCCGTATGCCCAAATCTTGATCGAAGTCCCTAGGCTCCCTATCCCTTTAATTCCAAACCGCGTTCCTCAAATGAAGATTCCACGCTGTAGAATTTCTCCACCATTAAACTTTCAACTCTGTAATCTCAAACCTTCCATTTTTAAGAATTTTGTGTAATTTAAAGAAAATCTTTACATACTGACTAAATATACGAATACAGTATACGCTACTGACTAAATACTATACGAATACGTGATTAATTTTTTATCAGTTGAAAGTTAAATTTTTCATCACGTGCAATTAATTCACTATTATTGTGTGAAAATATTTTCCAGCACCGTCCATACAGCTCGATTATTTATTTTACAAATAGAATTACAAAATCAAAGAAAAATCCTAAAAGAAGGGCACCAGCGTCCCTTGGGATAACATTTACTTTTCTCTCGTAACACGGTGCAATTAAACGCACCTCCGATAAAAAGTAGCCGTATAAATTGCGAAAATGACGAACGCGCAGCTTGAGCAAATATAATTAGAGGCGGCGCGCGGATGCGTCGCTCGGTGACCCTGCGAAAATAATATGTAACAATGGGAGTTGGCGGCACCCCGGGAGGGCTGAAACGAAGGTTCGCGCGAAAACAATGCCCGGGACGTTGTTGACGCAATAACAAGTCCCGATTTTTCCAAGCCGGTGCGCGCGCGCGCGCGCTGGCTGATTCAATTTCCCCGGGAGCCGACGCCCCCGTGGGCCTTGCGAGCCGAACTTTTCCCGATTGTTTCGCTTCGCCCTCGGCTCCGAGCAAGATTTTACGATGGCGGAAGCCGGCCGCATTGTGCTCTTCCCCCCCTTTTTTGTAAGCGCGGAAAAAAGAAGCGCAGAGTGACGGGCGATGATTGACTGCGCGGCTCGTTTTCAAACGAAAATTCTGATTTCGGAGAGAACAAAGTTTTTGTTATGGTATAATTATATACGGTGCTTGTTAAAATTTTGTAGGAGAGCTGTAAAGTTGTTAAGGCAGCAACAAAAACCTCTTTTACTTGAGTATTACAAATAAGAATTTGATGTTTGATATTTTTATTAGCAGAGTAATTAGTAGGAGTAATTCGACAATTACTTTTGTATAGTATCACTATAGTATAATTATATTTGTTCTATTGTTTTGAGTTTATAATAATATAAAATTAAAAAAAAAATAATAATCCCAGGAAGTCAAAGAAAACTGGAGAAGAAGTATAAAGGTGAAATTTGCTGAAATAAGTAGAAAAATCAATGTTACATGCGACATTCAAACATCGATGCTCTTTCTTTATTCAGTCATGAATTGTTTATATACTTATCATTTTTACAGTATTCCTATTGAAGCATCAATGAAATGAAGACATTGCATGACTAAAAATTTGCATGATTTTGAAACTCTGCTTCACGACCTTTAATAATAATTCACACTAGTCTTCGAATTCCTTAAAAAAATTCTACTTTCAAAGAACAGGCAGTAAGCGATTGAGGCATGCATCTTAAAATAAAAGAGTAAAGTTAGACGCCGTAGAACAGGAGAGAGAGAAAAAAAACAATCACTCAGGGAAAAAGGGAAAGCTCGCACCTTTCGCTCGCTAACGGGGCGTGAGAAAAGCGCGTCGAAGGAGAAAAATAGAGGAAGGAATTCACCGCCCCCCTCCCCGGCTCGCCTGACGCCATTCGATGAATCTCGGAGTGGCCTTAAAGGGGCACGCTCCAATTTAACGGCCGGCTCGCGGATCGCCATTCCTCAGCCGCTTCGCTTAGAAGGAGCGCGTCGCGTTCCGGAAACATCTTGCGCGCTTACCATTTTCACTCGTTCTTTTCTTTATACTACCTTGTTCTTCGTTTAAATTGAGCTCTGTTTCTTTAAAGAGAAATAAAACCAGACATTTGTTTACTGTAAGGTTACTTCTAAAGATTGATTGCTACTTTAGAAGTTAACAATCATTGGCTATGCTGATTATTTAATAAATCGATTAGACTACTGATGGTTTCTAATATATAATTTTTTTTTAATCTTTGTTTCATTCGTGGAAAATAATCCTTCTTAGTAAAATCATTATTGAATTTTGAGAAAATAGAGCCGGTTTTTTTAATAATATCTTCTTACTACAAGTGCAGGTAGATATTGTTTAATATATTTTGAAATAAAATTTTAAAAATGAAGATAAAAATAAACAAAATTAAAAAGTATTTTTAAATTACAGAATTTACATCTTCATTATAAAAAAGGAAAAAAAATAGATTTTTTTTAAAAGTGTGCAATATTACTTGAAATAATTACATCAACAATTTACATCGAGATAAAAAGGATACTCTCTTAATGTATTTGCAACTTTAAAAATTTAAGGAATCAATCATCGAAGATCTTTAGGCGTCAGAATTATAAACGGGTCGAGCGAATGAACCCTTCGGTACCAAATTACAATCAATTACATTAACAAAGCCCGCGCCACCGCGGCAGGCGGATTAATTAATCTCCGTTAAAATAGAAAAATTTCTCCCGTTCCCGAGATAAAAGTTGACATAAATTTTCCTCGATAGCCCGCGAGCCACTTTGCGCCGGCGGAGTCAATTTTTCCGCTCCCCCTTTTCTGACGCTTTCCCTCCGTCAAAGGGACGCTTATCGACGGCGACATTAAAAATTCCAATAGGACTCGCTCACTTTTCAGCGCGAGTCCCGCGAGGGAGCCGCCACGGGTTAATTGCGTTTCTTTCAATTAAGCCAGCGAAGTAATTATTCAGGTGGTGTTGAAGAAAAAAATTGAGATTTTTTTTTAATTCCATGAAGCGTTGATAAGTACCTTCTTTTTGAAGAAAAAAAGGGTTGAATCCTTAATTAGAATTTTGTTAATTACAGACGATAATAAAAAATAATTGTTTGATGATCCGAGCAAGATTTTATTTATTTTTGGGAAGTGCAAGAAATTTTATTTTCAGTAGCGTGTATTTAGATTATTTCATTTTAGTGATGATACTTTACAGTAATTTAAGTGGTTCGTTTTAGCGGATTGTATTTAAACTGTAAATATTCACTTTGATACTACGCAGAAGAATTTAATCAAGTTTTTTAAGCATTTTTGAGTAGATTAAAGAGGAAATAAAATTCTATGAGAACAGAAAAAAAATACTGCCTGCATTTTTTAACTACTCGAGTAAGTTTAATTTTGTAAATGAACCCCGCTTTACACGGTATAAATATTTTTATGATAGTAATTATAAAAAAATGTGTTTAATTAATGCAAAAAATTGTAAATTTCGGGGCAATACAGTATACAACCTTTTAATTTTTATCTTATATTTACGGTTAGATGTTGTGTCGAAATTAAAAATTTAGTAGTGTACCATACTATCTTTTTATATATAATTAACGAGAAACGATTTTCCCATAAAGATTAATAAAAGAGAAAGATGAAACAAATAAAAATTATAATTTGTTCGCTGAATTACTGCGAAAATAAATAAATTTATTATTATCGGTATTTTTTAATACTCATTTTATCGTTATTGCTGCTTTTATTTTAGTATTATTATTGCATTAAAATTTGAATTATAAAAGATAAAGGCTGTGCACATATTTTTATAACGGAATTATTCATTTTAATGAGTGTCGAAAATAAAAAAAACTCGTAATGTGAATTACAAATGCAAGATACGAAATTTTTATTACAATATTTTATTTAATGTATTACTCTATACAGGCGTACATACTATGAATTATGAAGAATGTGATTCTAAAATGAAAGAACATGAACTGTTCCGGACATATTAAAAAAAAAAAGAATTTGTAATCGTTGTTTCTGGGAGCGGAGCTATGTTAGTAAGGAGGTAT
>UXGC01001219.1:0-30560 GCA_900480045.1 Eurytoma adleriae
AATATATTGCAATGAGAGTACAGGATGAGAAGCTGTGTAGGTTCGAGCCGAGCGTAGCGAGACAGCGTTGTGCAAAGAACAACGACCCGCAGGGCGAGGCCATAGGCCGAGTAATCCTGTACGACCCACCATCGATATGCTCTCATCAACGATGATTTCCTACCTAACTTTGGCGAAATTACGCAAATCATTCTACAATCATTAACATAGAGATATATTTATTTACTTGAAAAACTATTAGATAAAAATAGAGTAAGTGGGATAGCTTGTAAGTTAGAGCGCTTGATTTATTATCTAATAGCTTGAGACTTAGATTTATTTCCTCAAAACTAAGTGATGGAGGTTATATGGGATTATTTGATTTTTTAAAAAGCGCGGGCGACAAACTCTGGGATCCTGCTGCGGCGACTAAAGATGATAAAGAAAAAAAACTGAAAGAACATCTTGATTCATTAGGGATCAAAGGAGCGGATCAGGTCAATGTTAATGTTGATGATAATGGCAAAGTCACCGTTTCGGGTGAAGGCATTGTTGCTGATATGAAAAATAAGATTTTAGTTGCGCTAGGCAATGTTGCCGGTGTTGAAAAAGTTGAAGATCATATCGCAGGTGGTAGTGTTGATGTTCAGCATTACACAGTAGTAGCCGGTGATACCTTGAGTGCTATTGCGAAAAAAGTTTATGGGGATGCCAATCTATATCAGCAAATCTTTGAAGCAAATAAGCCAATGTTAAAAGATCCGAATAAAATTTATCCTGGACAGGTATTAATTATCCCTAAACGGTAAATAGGATAATCATTGAGCATCAATTAATGTTAATAAAGCCGCTTATCAGTTTAGCGGCTTTATTGCTTAATGCTGTTTTTTTAATCAGCAGATGGCGATCTATGCGATCTTAGTGAGTATCTTGTTTAGCCAGTAATTCAAGCAGAGTGTAGCGTCTATGTGCCGCTATCTCTGCTTGTTTTGCCAGTATTTCTGCTTGTTCAGGTAACTGTCTGGTTAACTGAGAAAAGCGCTGCTCTTTTTGTAAGATATCCTTCAGCGATTGCTGTCGGTGCTCTTGAATCAAGTATCAACGCCGGTTTTCCTGCCTGACTACGTTGTGGATCAAAACGGTATAACGGCCAAAATCCAGCTGCTGTTAGCTGTTTGGTTTGATCATGACTATAGGCAAGATCATAACCATGTTCTTCACAAGGACTGTAAGCAATAACCAGTGATGGTCCTGAATAGCGGGCGGCTTCCTGAATAGCCTTAACAGTCTGGTTCATTTGGGCGCCAATAGCGATTTGTGCCACATATACATGTCCATACATCATCATGGTAATTCCCAGATCTTTACGGCTTTTTTGTTTGCCATTTTCACCAAATTTAGTCACTGCACCAATAGGGGTCGCTTTTGATTGTTGGCCACCGGTGTTGGAATAGCATTGTGTATCTAGTACCAAAACATTGATATTTTCATCACTATTGAGCACATGATCCAAGCCACCATAACCAATATCGTAGGCACAACCATCACCCCCAATGATCCATACTGATTTATCAATCAAATAGTGAGCATCGGTGCTTAGTTGTTGGGCTTCAGCGCTATTGATTTTAGTCAGCAATGATTGTAACTGATTAATTAATTGACGTTTTAACTCAATTGATAAAGAATCATCCTGTAGTTGATTAATAAGTGTGCTCGGTAATTGTTCAGCGAAGTCATTTAGCAGACGAGAGACTCTTTTTTTATGCTGCTCTAAAGTTAAACGAAATCCCAGACCAAACTCTGCATTATCTTCAAATAGTGAATTTGCCCAAGCTGGTCCTCGCCCCTCACTATTCTTGCTATAGGGGGTAGTCGGGAGATTACCACCGTAAATAGATGAACAGCCAGTGGCATTGGCAATCAGTAGTCTGTCACCATATAACTGAGTCAGTAACTTAATATAAGGGGTTTCACCACAACCAGCACAAGCTCCTGAATATTCAAATAAGGGGGTAATTAATTGTGAAGTCCGAATATCTATACGTGCTAGTTGATGTGGGGCAATATCGGGAATTTGCAGGAAAAAGTTAAAATTTATTTTTTCCGCTATTAGATGTTCGACACGTGGTTGCATATTAATCGCGCGGATTTGTGGATTTTGCCGATCTTTCGCCGGACAAACTTCATAACAAAGATTGCAACCGGTACAATCTTCTGGCGCAACTTGGAGTACATAGTTGAGTCCTCGCATATCTCGAGATTTAACGGCTAAAGAGGGTAAGCTAGCTGGCGCAGCCTTCAGTATTTCGGCAGAAGTGACTTTTGCACGAATGGCAGCATGAGGACAAGCGGCCACACAATAATTGCATTGGGTACAAAGATCTGGTAGCCAAATAGGGATCGTTTCGGCGATATTGCGTTTTTCCCATTTTGTCGTGCCTGTTGGCCAGCAACCATCGGGAGGAAATACTGACACGGGAAGGGTATCACCTAAATCTGCGAGCATTTTTGCGGTAACGTTTTTTACAAAATCAGGGACATCATGCGCTACTGTCGCGCTCCGGCAAAGACTGGTGATATCAATCTGCTGTAAATCAATTTTTTCTATTGCCTTAATGGTAAGATCAATTGCGTTAAGGTTATTTTCAACAACATTAGCCCCTTTTTTGCGATAACTTTGGCTTATAGCCTCTTTTAATTGCTGTTTAGCTTCAGACATAGGCAATAATTGGGTCAAATAGAAAAAAGCCGTTTGCATAATGGTATTAATACGGCCACCCAATTGGCATTGTCGGGCAATTTGATAAGCATTAATGGTATAGCATTGTGCCTGTTTTTGTCGTAACAAATATTGTATTTCTTGCGGCAGATGATGCCAGATTTGATCAGATTTATAAGGACTATTGATTAAAAAAATACCACCGGGTTTTAATTTTTCAATTAACTGATATTTGTGGATAAATTGCCACTGATGACAGCCGATAAAATCCGCCTGCTTAATAAGATAGGACGAATAGAAAGGCTGGTGGTTAATACGTAAATGTGAAACCGTTAGCCCGCCAGCTTTTTTAGAGTCGTAAACGAAGTATCCTTGTGGAAATAAAGGGGTATGGTTGCCAATAAGTTTAATCGTATTTTTCGTTGCGGATACTGAACCATCACTACCTAAGCCATAAAATAGGGCCGCTAATTTGTGGGTAGTGGGGAGTGTTGCTTTAATAATCGGTAAAGACAGTCCGGTGACATCATCGTGAATGCCAATAGTAAAACTCGTTTTGGGTTTAGCCAGTTTAAGTTGATGAAAAATAGTGATCACACAGTCAGGATCAAACTCTTTTGAAGATAAACCATAGCGACCCGAGATAACATTAGGTAACTTATCACGTAGGCCCTGGCTAAAAGACTCCGCTAACGCTGTCATAATATCCAGGAACAACGGTTCTGCTTGCGCCCCCGGTTCCTTTGTTCGATCAAGTACCGCAATCGATTTTACTGCTAATGGTACTACTTTAAGAAAATGTTGGGCAGAAAAAGGGCGAAAAAGATGCACTTTTACCATGCCGACTTTTTCATTTTGTGTCAGCAGTTGATCAATAACCTCTTCACAAGGCCCAGCCGCTGATCCCATCAAAATGATAATTTGCTCAGCATCAGGATGGCCATAATATTCAAACGGTTGGTAGTAACGCCCGGTGATATTACCAAAGGTCTGCATGGCATCCAAGACATGCTGGTAAGCTTGAAAATACCAAGGATTAATCGCTTCGCGCGCTTGAAAATAGGTGTCTGGATTAGCAGCGGTTCCTCGGATAGTGGGTGCCTCTGGTGACAAAGCACGTTGTCGATGTTCTCTTATTGCTTGGTCAGGTATTAATTTTTGCAGTACATTATCGGAGATTGACTGAATTTTGTTGATTTCATGAGAAGTACGAAAGCCATCGAAAAAATGGATAAAAGGCAATCGACTATTCAGTGCGGCTATTTGGGCAATAACGGCAAAATCCTGGGCTTGTTGCACATGATTAGCACATAGCATAGCACAACCTGTCTGACGTACGGCCATCACATCGGAGTGATCGCCAAAAATAGATAATGCATGGGTGGCGACAGTTCGGGCGGCGACATGTAAGACAAAAGGCTGTAATTGGCCGGCGAGTTTATAAAGGGTTGGGATCATCAATAATAATCCCTGAGATGAGGTAAATGAGGTAGCCAGTGCGCCGGTTTGCAAAGCACCATGCACTGTCGCGATGGCACCGGCTTCGGATTGCATCTCAATTATTTTAGGTATGTCTTGCCAAATATTTTTTCGATTATTTGCTGCCCATATATCTGCTTGTTCAGCCATACTGGAACTAGGCGTGATAGGATAAATGGCGATAATTTCATTGAGTCGATATGCAACAGAAGCAACGGCAGAATTTGCATCCGTTGTTATATAAGAACAAGTTAAGTTACTCACAAAAATGGCCTTTTGATTTTTGATAATAGTTTATTAGCCAAAGAAATTAGCAAAATAAGCAAGTAAAATTTATCAATATCGTGGGGAATTGAATTTAAATAAAAGAGAAATAAGATGTTTAAGTTATTAAAATGATAGATTATTTTATATTAAGTGATCAATTTTGATTTTTAGTTAGTAACTTGTTGTTATTGCTGAAGTAGTAAAGGCGACTTTTGCAATCGACTCGCCTTCAACTTTAGAATATTGATTTAATTAATTGAGTTGTTTTTTTAGAAAATGGCTATAAGCATCCAGCCACTTTTGCAAGAAAACCTTCGTTCTTTCCAGCAAATTACCTTGCTTGTCTATAATATTCTCATTCCATTGAATAAAAGCTTCTGGTTGATTGAGTGTTGGCATATCCAGAAAAGTTAACACATTTCTTAAATGTTGTTGTGATAGTGCACTTCCCATGGCGCCAGTTGAAGTTCCGATAACCCCAGCTGGTTTTTGTGCCCACACATTTTTTCCATAAGGTCGAGAACCTTGATCGAGAGCATTTTTTAATACGCCAGGAATAGAACGATTATATTCTGCGGTAACAAAAATAACACCATCAGCACCGGCAATTTGTTGTTTAAAATCCAGCACCACTTTACTTGGTTGTTCATCATCATCTTGATTATAGAGAGGCAGTTTTCCTATTTCGGCGAAAAAAAATTGTATCTGTGGATGAGCTAGTTTGATTAATTCGTTAGCCAGTTTTTTATTATATGAACCTTTGCGTAAGCTACCCACGATGATAACGACTTTGTATTCTTTCATATATCACCTTTCACTTATTCAACGCCAAGCAAGTAATAGATTTGGCAAAAATTAATTATCTGATTTAATCATATTTACCAATGGATGATTCCTCTTAAAATAAGAATAATAATTAATTAGTAATATTGCCAGCAAGGCGGGATGATTATTCCCGCATAACTGTATTTATCTAATCACTAAAACTGGGATTTTAGCGTAATTTACTACTGCGGCGGCAGTTGAACCTAATAAATGGGTTTTAAAGTTAGGCCGGCGAGAGGCAATAACAATCAAATCAGCGTTAACTTCATCGGCAATTTCTAAAATAGCGTCTCTTGGTGGTTCTGCTTTAATTAAGCAGTGTACTTTTTCTTCTGGTATAGCAAATTTTTTTGTCATACTTTGTAGGGAATGTAGAGCTTGCTGTACAATTTCATCGTCATCGCGAATTGGCTGTTTGGAATAGACAATTTTACTAGCAATGAAAAAAGAAGGCGCATAAATTGCAGAGATAAAATAGAAATCAGGATCATCAGTTTGGCTTAGCGCATTAATATGCGGAACAACTTTTTGCGTTAAGGTGTCTTCAGACAGATCAATCGGAACTAAAATAGTTTGGTACATATTGTCTCCTGTCTTGGCATAATTTAACAAAATTTCAGACGTTATTATTTTATCATCAAATAAATGAAATGGCTCTCAAGCATAACGATCCCTAATGGCAAGTGATGTTATTTATTTTTTATGGTAGTGAAAATGAAAATAATTATTGCCCCGGATTCATTTAAAGAAAGTTTGACCGCCAAGCAGGCTGCACGAGCTATCGAAGCTGGCTTCATGGCCGTTTTTCCAGCAGCTAAATATTTATGTTTTCCGATGGCTGATGGAGGAGAAGGCACAGTTGACGCTTTAGTTGCGGCTAAAGGGGGACAACGTATTGAGTTGGCCGTAGCAGGGCCTTTAAAAACCCTGGTGAAAGCTTATTATGGCTTACTGGATAATGGTGATACTGCTGTGATAGAAATGGCGGCAGCGAGTGGCTTAATGCAAGTTCCTTTAGACCAGCGTAATCCTTTATTAACAACCAGTTTTGGTACTGGTCAATTAATGCTTGCCGCGCTTGATCACGGCGTTAAAAAGATCATTTTAGCCATCGGAGGAAGTGCTACGGTGGATGGCGGTATTGGTATGATGCAGGCGCTGGGCGCCAGTTTTTATCGTAAGGATGGTCATTTATTAGAATTTGTTGCTAAAGAAATGGTTGAACTAGAACGGATAGAGCTATCAACTTTAGATAGCAGATTACAACAGTGTCAGATTGAAATAGTCTGCGATGTTAATAATCCGTTAATTGGTCAACACGGTGCGGCAAAAACATTTGCTCCTCAAAAAGGGGCTACTGACGAAATGGTTACCCATCTAGAACAGGGTTTACTTCATTACGCCGATATTATTCAATCCATGACTGGCACTGATTATCGATATCTGCCAGGTTCTGGCGCAGGCGGTGGAATTTCTGTCGCTGCATTGGCTTTTCTCAATGCAACATTGTGCTCTGGAATTGAAACAGTTTGTCAGGCTATGCACTTTAAAGATGAATTAGCTACAACCGATTTAGTTATAGTAGGTGAAGGAAGTATGGATGGACAAACATTAAATGGAAAAGCGCCAATCGGTATTGCTAAGCTTGCGGCTCAATATGGTATCCCCGTTATCGCCATAGTGGGTATCCAAGGAAAAAACATTGCAGCTGTTTATCAGCAAGGGGTCAATGCCGTATTTAGTATTTTACCCCGCGTGTTATCACAGCAAGCAGCTTTAGAGCAGGGAGAATTAAATCTACAGCATTGTGCATATAATATTGCAAAAGTTTTACAATGCGGGATAATATTAGCTAAAAATTATTAGTTTTAGGCTTAAAATTAAAACTTACTTATTGTTTATTTTTTAGCAAATTTAATTAAATTAGTGTTAAACAGCTAAAACGCTGATTTATTGGCTATTGAGTAAATAATTTGATGGTTGTTGTTAATCTATGCTTAACCAAGCCCCTTATTAATATTGCTAAATAAAATAATGCTTAATTAGGCTAGTTTTAATAGTGAAAGATATATTTTAAACGTCCGGCAACTGCATTTGTTTGTTGTAAAAAAAGTAATAATCTAATTTAATATTAATAATTTTTAGTTCTGCTACTTGTTTAATATATAATTATTTCAGTGCTTGAAATTTAAATACAGTTTATTTTGCCAGTAAACACTCTTTATTGATAGTTAAAGGTTTTATTAGCAAAATATAAAGGAGAAGCGTTGATGATAGGACTGGTGAAAGTTTCCAGTCATATTAGGTGGTTTACATTCCTAAGTTGGACATTAATTTATTTTATTTCGGCTGTTATTTCTAAGGAAGTACAAGTACCGTATGATGAATCGCTAGTTGTGGTGTGGTTTCCTGCTGGCGTAAGTATTATGGCATTTTTATTATCACCAATACGTGCCTGGCCGGCTTTTTTGTTTTTATTTAGTTTGGTCAATTGGTATCTGGAACCGGAACCATTTGATGTTGCCTCTTCTATGATGAGTATGGTTAGTGCGCTTAGTTTACTTATTTCTCCGTTATTAATTGCCTCTATTGTAAGATATTTAGCGCAATATCAATCGCCATTAAATACCATTATAACTTGGATTATAATTTCAGCCGTAATATGTGCTATTGATAATTGGTTGAGTGTGCTGTTGTTGGACTCTCTTGATGAGAAGATTATTTTAGATGATTTTCTTACCAGTTGGCTGGCTGATATGTCAGGTATCTATTTTGCTGTCGCGATGTTATTAGGTTTAGTGCAACCACAGTCATTAAAGCAGCTTAACAGTATAAAAAAAATATTATTAACATTATGTTGGTTAATGATGTTGGCAATCAGTAGCTGGTTAATTTTTTCTGATCAGATAACTGGACTGAAAAGTTATATTAACTATCATTATGGCTCAGCATTAAATATTATATTGGCTTGCATACCCATTATTTTCATTATTCTTTTGATCCTATTTCTACAAGATTTTGGTCGAGGAATTGGATTATTAGTGTTGGGAACCATTGTTATTTTCTATAGCGAACAGGGCTATGGACCTTTCTTTTTACCTGGCTTATTAAGAGAAGAACCTCTATTACTTGCTCAAACTTACCTGTCCGTTATTGCCATTTTTATGTTGCTACTTTCACTGCTTGCAGCATCTCAAGTAGAAAGAACGAGTAAACGTGCATCAAAATCCCTTATTCGTTACCAATTATTTATTCAAGAAGACAAAATAAAATTTGATCCGCAAATTAAATTAATCACATCGTTACCGGTGAAAAGTGATATTCACCATATATTACAAGCGATTGAAATTTCTGCCCATGAAATGTTAAAAGAGCACTGGTCATTAGTAAGCTCCCATCATGGTATGCCGGTCAACTTTCAATTAAAGGGGTTAGATGGTGAATGGCTTAACGTGCGTGATCGAATATTAATCACTATTGCTGATAAAATTAATCCAATGCTATTAGGTGAATGGGAAATTCTTTCAAAATCAAAGGTAGATTTATAACGGATTGTTTATGTTGCAAATTGCTTGTTTACTTTTAGGTAAAAAATTTATGCACCAGCAGGCGATTTGGTTGCTAATTGGTGGGCTTTTATGGGCTTTATTGGGCTTAGTGATATTGTGTGATGAATTAGGACAAACACGTTATATTCCGGTGGTCTGGATAAGCATATTCACATTAATTGAGAGTTTAATTACTCTGAGTGTCGCCAATACTGGCATCGGTAGCCAAAAATTTATCCTTTTTCTTAAAGGAGGATTATTTTTTTTGGTATCAGTTTCTCTTTTAATTGATGATAATTATAGTCATTTAATCTTATCAATAGTGTTAGGCTTTAATTATTTATTACTTGCTATATTTAGTATCGTGTCCGCATTAGTGGTTCGTCATCGCCTATGGAAACGTACTATTTGGCTAGGTGGATTTTATTTATTCTTTGCTATGATAATCTTATTTCCTTACCCCCTTAGTTACCAATCGACATTTCCAATCGTTTTGGCTGCGTTATTGATACATAGTGGAATCTCTGCCATCCGTTTTTCCAGTAAATTACGGGTTATTCGACATGGACAAACGATATTTACTTTAATGGCTGATAGCGCATTATCACAAAGAGAATTTGAGCAGCAAGAAATTAAAATAGATGTTGTCATGCCACTAACTGAAGAGCAGCAAACGAGTAACAATTTGTCTCACACTTCACCGCTTACTGTGCATATTTGGACGCCAGAAGGCTCGGCTGATTTACCGCCCAGACCGCCCAGTAATTAATCGTTACATTGCAGCTGTTGACCGTAATGGTATTATTTCTACCGGGCATGCTGCATTGGAAATCAGAAATCAGATTTATATTAGCTTATATCCAATCGATGATATCGATCGTTCTCCTTCTGAATTTTTAAATAAATTAAAAGCTACCGCAGAAAATAATGTTGCAGGTGAATTTCAGCCTGACTATGACTCTGAAGTTTCACAGTGGTGTCGATCTGATTTTCAGATCCATTTTTATCATTATAACGCGGTTACTTTGGCAATTTTTTGGCAAAAATATCGGCAAATAGCGCTTTATAATCTAACTTATCGCAATTGCTCAAGTAGTGTGGCATATGCGCTAGAAGCTGCGTTAGAGGGGGTACTGGCTGATAAAAGCAATAATTTTTTAACGCTGGTAAAATTATTGCTGGCGCCGGAATTATGGGTTGCATCGCAAATTCGCCAGCGAGCGATATCCATGGCCTGGACGCCGGGATTAGTTATGGACTATTCTCGCGCCTTGAATGCGCTAGTACATCCTACCCCCCATTGCTGGTACCAGCGATTTTTGCGTATTTTTCATTCTAGTTAAATAAAAAAGCCAGTCGAATAAATAATCACGAGCAAATTTGTTAAATTTAACTTATTGTTTTAATTGCTAACTATTATGAATTAAGTTTAATTTAATATATTAAGATTAATGTTGTCATTTTTATGATGATATTGCTTTTAATTTTCTGTTGCTACGTTTATCATTCTCTCTTTATTCAATCTATTGGCGCAACTGGTTTTGGCTATTGCTGGGAGTCTTCCTGATTAGCTAATACAGTCTTTTTCCTGTTGCGGTTCTATCTGCATTACTATAAGGGATAGAGTGATACTTTAAATGACTGAGACAACCTCTCTTACACCACTGATCGAATTAAAATCCTTAACTAAAGGTTTCGATGGCAAAAATATTATTTCACAGTTTAATCTTACGATTAATGATGGTCAATTTCTTACCATATTAGGTCCGTCAGGATGTGGTAAAACGACTATTTTGCGGTTAATTGCTGGATTAGAGCATGTTGATAATGGGCATATTTTTCTTGAAGGTCAGGATATTACCGATATTCCGGCTGAACAGCGTCATGTAAACACTGTTTTTCAAAGTTATGCTTTATTCCCCCATATGTCGGTATTTGATAATGTTGCATTTGGTTTACGTATGCAGAAAAAATCTTTTCAAGAGATCAAACCGAGAGTAGAAGAAGTGCTACGTATGGTGCAGTTAGAAGACTTTGCCCAGCGATATCCCCATCAGTTATCGGGTGGACAGCAGCAAAGAGTGGCAATTGCACGTGCAGTTATCAATAAACCTAAAGTTCTTTTATTAGACGAGTCCTTATCGGCGCTAGATTATAACTTACGTAAAAAGATGCAAAGTGAATTAAAAGCCTTGCAACGTCAGTTAGGGATCACTTTTATTTATGTCACCCACGATCAAGAAGAAGCGCTCGCCATGTCTGATCGTATCTTAGTTATGCGAGATGGGCATATTGAACAAGATGCGTCGCCCCGTGAAATATATGAAGAGCCAAAGAATTTATTTGTCGCCCGGTTTATCGGCGAAATTAATATTTTTGATGCGATAGCATTACACCGTATTGATGCGCAGCGTATTCGAGCTAATGTTGAAGGCTATGAGTGTGATATTTACACCAAGCTTGCTGTATCGGAAGGTCAGCCATTAAAAGTTTTATTGCGACCAGAGGATTTACGCGTTAAAGAGATCGATGATGAACAGCAGCCTGCTGGACTTATTGGACATGTCCGTGAACGCAACTATAAGGGTATGATGCTTGATACCGAAGTCGAAATGAACAACGGTAAGCGGGTGATGGTCAGTGAATTTTTCAATGAAGATGATCCGGATGTAGACCACTCGTTAGCACAAAAAATTGCTGTGACATGGGTAGAAAGTTGGGAGGTCGTACTTCTCGATGAAGAATAATCGTAAATTTTTTCAAAATGTTATCGTTATCGGATTGGTTTCCTGGTTGCTTTTGTTTGCCTTCTTACCCAATTTGATGATCATTATTACTAGTTTTTTGACCCGTGATGATGCAAATCTAGTCGATATGGTTTTTACCCTCGATAATTATACCCGGCTATTCGATCCCTTATATGTAGAGGTGATGTTTCACTCACTAAATATGGCAATTATTGCTACTTTGTGTTGTTTATTGATTGGCTATCCATTTGCATTTCTTCTGACGCGATTACCACCCAAATTGCAGCCATTAATGTTATTTTTATTGATTGTGCCATTTTGGACTAATTCACTTATTCGTATTTATGGGTTAAAGATTTTTTTGAGTACCCGTGGCTATTTGAATGATTTTTTGCTGTGGATTGGGTTGATAGATAAACCTATTCGCATCATGTATACGCAAGAAGCCGTCATTATGGGATTAGTTTATATTTTGTTGCCATTTATGGTGATGCCACTTTATTCCAGTATTGAAAAATTGGATAAATCTTGTCTTGAGGCTGCACGGGATCTTGGTGCTAACAAATTTCAAACTTTTTTACGTATTATAGTGCCACTAACTATGCCAGGTATAATAGCGGGATGCTTATTAGTGCTATTACCAGCAATGGGATTGTTTTATGTAGCGGATTTAATGGGTGGGGCAAAAAATTTATTAATCGGTAACGTTATCAAGAGCCAATTTCTTAATTTGCGCGATTGGCCTTTTGGCGCAGCGACCAGTATAGTATTAACTATTGCTATGGGCCTACTACTCTATGTTTATTATCGTGCTGCAAATTTGCTGAATAAAAAGGTGGATTTGGTATGATTGGACGTTTTTTACGGAGTGGATTTCTCACCATCATTTATGCCTATTTATATATTCCAATTATTATTTTGATTGTCAATTCATTTAATGCCTCACGCTTTGGTAATGTGTGGCAAGGGTTGACCATCGAATGGTATGACATGTTGTGGAATAATGATAGTTTGTTACAGGCGGCAGGTCATTCATTAACGATAGCGATGATTTCAGCTAGTTGTACTACTTTGATTGGTTCATTAGCAGCGGTGGCTTTATTTCGTTACCAATTCAGAGGGAAATCATTTGTTAGTGGTATGTTATTTGTTGTCATGATGTCTCCTGATATTGTGATGGCAATCTCATTACTATTAGTCTTTATGTTATTAGGAATTTCTTTAGGTTTTTGGTCTTTACTCTTCTCTCATATTACCTTTTGTTTACCGTTTGTCGTTATTACGGTTTATGCGCGATTGAAGGATTTTGATGTGAAAATGTTAGAAGCTGCGCGAGACTTAGGTGCGAGTGAATTAACTATTTTACGGCAAATTATTTTACCATTAGCCTTGCCTGCTGTCATTTCAGGTTGGTTATTAAGTTTTACTCTTTCAATGGATGATGTGGTTGTGTCTTCTTTTGTTACTGGACCGGCTTATGAAATATTGCCTCTGAAAATTTATTCAATGGTAAAAATAGGGATCTCACCAGAAGTTAATGCGCTAGCGACGGTTTTATTATTATTTTCATTAATACTTGTGCTGTTGAGTCAATGGATGTTAAAAATAAAATCGATAAAAAATATAAATTAAACTAGTGTCAGAATTAAATGTGATGGATCCCAAGTATTGGCATATTACCAGGATGTTAATTAGTGTATTTCGGTTAGCGACGATTATTTGTTTTTTATTTTATTAAAAAACTCGAAATAGTTTTTTCTAGTAAAATTCGTCACTAAATGGCATTTATAAGCTTTACCCCATTACAGGTGCCCATATAATAACTTTTTTACCTAGACAAAAAAGTCTATGGGTTTTCACTCACTATATGTTTTTATGAAGGAAACACTCTATGAAAAAGTGCTCCTTATGGCTTGCAGCAGGGATTATAGCCGCGAGTATTGGCTCCGCGATAGCAGCTGATGATGAAAAGGTAGTCTATTTTTATAATTGGTCAGAATATGTTCCTCCCGGGCTACTTAATCAGTTTACTAAAGAAACGGGTATCAAGGTCATTTATTCGACTTATGAATCTAATGAAAGTATGTACACCAAACTCAAAACTTATACTGAAGGTGCTTATGATTTAGTGGTACCTTCAACCTATTTTGTGGCGAAAATGAGTAAGGAAGGCATGCTACAAAAAATTGATAAAAGTAAATTGAATCAATTTAAAAACCTGGATCCAAATTTATTACATAAATCCTTTGATCCTAAAAATGATTATTCAATACCTTATATTTGGGGAGCGACAGGTATTGGTATCAATAGTGAGGTTATTGATCCTAAAACCATTACCTCTTGGGCAGATTTATGGAGACCTGAATATAAAAATGGGCTGTTATTAACTGATGATGCACGGGAAGTGTTTCAAATGGCGCTACTTAAGCTAGGTTACTCAGGCAATACAACCGATCCGATGTTAATCAAAACAGCCTATGAAGAGTTAAAAAAATTAATGCCAAATGTCATGGCGTTTAACTCTGATAATCCGGCTAATCCTTTTATACAAGGTGAAGTCGATGTGGGTATGCTATGGAATGGTTCTGCCTATGTCGTGCGCCAATCAGGAGCTCCGATACAATTTATTTGGCCAAAAGAAGGGGGGATTTTTTGGATGGATAGTTTAGCGATCCCTGCCAATGCGAAAAATGTTGAAGGTGCGCTTAAGTTAATTAATTTTTTGCTGCGACCTGATATTGCGGCTCAAGTAGCGCAACAAATTGGTTATCCAACGCCTAATTTAGCCGCCAAGCAATTATTACCAGCAGAACTTGTGGCAGATAAAACCCTCTATCCTGATGAAGAAACCTTAAAAAGAGGAGAATGGCAGAATGATGTGGGCAATGCTAATATTTTATATGAAAGTTATTTTCAACGATTAAAAGCGGGTCGTTAAATTTCATTAGGCTATTTTATCTTCAACTAAATTATTACAATAAAGCACCATCATAATATATGGTGCTATATTATTTACTGCTAGCTATTAAATCAGAAATCATAATTAAGAATCATATTTAATAAATTTGTTAAAAATTAATTAAGTTATTCTAAATTAATAAATTTAGCGCTTTAAAGTCAGCGATATATTTATTAATTAAAGATGGTGTAATCGCTGGTATTGTATCTTCAACAGCAGAAGAGAACTTATTAGGCAGAAGCCAAAAATTGCTGGTTAATTTTTGCGGCTGCTTTAATTGGCTAATAACAGGTAACATAGAATACTGTTTTAAATTATTAGGTAATTTTTCCATGGCCAATTTAAATTGTTGATACCATTCTTCATAATCATCGATTTTTTTTATATTAATACCTGAATTAATTAACCAATCAATAATCGTGTCAAGAGAAACTTTATCATTTTGTGGATTAACCATATTGAAAGTAAGTCGCTGATTGTGATTATTTTTTGATAATTTGATTATTGATGAAACGACAAAATCAACCGCTAATCCATTATAATGAGGGGATAGATTACTATTTGATTGATAAAAAGATTTTGGCGCAATTTTAGTATTAATGATACTTAATAATAATCGAGTAAATACATCAGTAATATTAAACTCAGTATCATATAGGCGATGCGCCAGCATCATACTAGGGCGAAAAATGGTAACAGGTAATTTAAAACGGTTATATGCCTCATAGAGCAAAATTTCACTCGCCCATTTACTAATAGCATAGCCATTCGCGTATTGGTTATTAATTTCTTGATAAGGTATTGCTTCACATATATTAGCATCTTCGTTTAATGGTTTAGTATTATCAGAAGGTATCGCAACGATAATGCTGGAAATGAAAATGAAAGGTTTTAAGTGATTGACGAGCGCTAATTTAATTAATTCGGCTGTGCCTAGCACATTTGTTTCGAAAAGGTGTTGATAGGGAAGTATATGATTAACTAAAGCGCCAGCATGAAAAATATGATCAATATTCTGCGATAAATAATGCCATGTTTTTTCATCAAGTCCTAATTTTGGCTTAGTTAAGTCGCCCGCATATACCGTTAGATGTTTATCGGCAAGCTGCTTAAATTTAAGCGCTAGCTGGTCGTTGTGTGGACTAAAAGTATTCATTAAACGTTGTTTGGCACTTTCATTATCTTTTTCGCGTATCACACATATTAATTTACCATCAGTTTTATTTAATTCTTCCAGTAGCGCTAAACAAAGAAATTTTCCTAGATAGCCATTCGCTCCAGTCAATAGTACGTTATGAAAGCTCGATAAGGATCGTGAAGAATTTTTTATTTGTTGAAAAATTTCGGGATCGATAAATTTATCTAAAGCTAATTGACAGGCATAAATTTTCTTTTTATCTATACCATGTATGGTAGCAAAAGTTGGGCATGAATTTATTATATGTTGATTTGATTTTATATAATCAGCAATATCATCCAGTGTACAAGTTGGATTGGCAATCATATCGACTGGGATCATAACCCCCCAAATTTTTTCTAATTCTAATGAAAATTGTAATGTAGATAAAGAATCGCCGCCAAATTGGCAAAAAGTTGCTGCTGAATTAATAACCATACCAGGAGAGCCGACTAGATATTGAGTTAATTTTATTACTGTTTCTAATATATTTTCTTTATTGATCTGTTGTGAAAATTTTGAGAAGTCATAATTGCAGATTTCTTGATATAATTTATTCAAATCATCAATATAATGAGCTTCAATTTTTTGCTTTAATGGTTTTCCTAGTTCCGATAATAAGCCATTTTTCTGACTGAACGGTTCTGTATCGATTAAGAAATCACGTGGCACTTCATAGGGTTTTAAACCGGAGTCCTTAGCAATTTTTTCGAGTGATTGGTGAATTAATCGTTTGATTTCGCGCTGTTGTTTATTATAGCGATATAATAATTCTGGTATAGGAATAATAACAGCTAATAAATAAGACCACTCACTATTGCCATAAATAAAAATATCCTTTATCAAAGGGCTATCTTTAAATAAAGTTTCAAGCATTGTTGTAGTGATAAACTCACCTTGAGAAAGTTTAATTACATTTTTTTTTCTTTCTATAACGACTAAATGATCTTTTGCTGTCTCTTTGACGATATCTCCAGTCATATAATAACCTTGTTCATCAAAAAGTTGGCTATATAATTCAGGATGTTTGTAATAACCTGGAATAATGGTGGCTGTTTTAAGTAATAATTCACCTCGTGGATAAGGTTTATCGGTTGAATAATAACCTAGTACAGGAACATCAATAAGTTTATAATCCTCAACCGGTGGTTTTAATATCTTATTATTAATACAAATAGCCAATGTTTCGGTGCTACCGTACATATTTAGTAATTTCACTTCAAACAGCGATTCAATAAAATCAGTTAACTTGTTAGTTAATGGTGCAGAACTATAAAATATTTGTGTAACTCTACCGCCAAAAATATTGATACGTATCTCTTTTTTAAGCTTGCTATCAAGCAGTGGATCATGGATAGTTTTTTTTCTCCCTTCTAATTCACTTTGATATAGTTGTAATATCATTTCAGCTACCCTGGGTATTAATAAAAGCTCAGTTGGCTTTACTAAGGTAATATCTTCAAATAGCGTGGATAAGTTACTTTTAGCGACCAGATAACAAGTAACACCTTTAGCTAACTGATTGTAAAGTTGTTGGCTTGCTAAACCATGACATATCGGTAGATATAGGACAGTCCTATTTTCTTTATTAGTATTATTGGCAAATAGGCTAGCGTCCCACATATTTGATACAAATTTTTCTGTATAAATAGCGCCTTTGGGCGCACCAGTACTACCTGAGGTATAAATTATCATCGATATCGAAGATGTATCATCACTATTCTCAGGATAAGGTACTTTCGGTAACTGGCTACCTAAACGGATAATATTGGGTAATTCTTCGATTTTGATAATTAATTGATTTTGTAATTGTTCTAGTTTTTCTGCATTGTCATGGGAAGGGTCATAATCGAAAACAATGATTCGTTTTATTGAGTTATTATTTTTGGCTAATTCTACTGCTATAGGTAAGTATTCTATGCTGGCTGCGATTATTCGTGGTTCTATTTCTTGTAAAATAAGGGTTAATTCTTTAATTGATAAATTAGTTTGTAGTGGAACTATAATTGCATTAATTTGTACACAGGCGAGATTAATAGCAATATAGTCACTATGAATAAAGGATAGGATAGCCACTTTATCACTGGCTTTTAGTGGGTATTGGTCGTGCTGATACCATTCATTAGCAATACTTTCAGCTCTACTCCATAATTGTTGATAAGTGATTGTTTGATATTTTGCTGTTAATTGGCAAACAATGCGCTTGGATTTAGCGTCTTTTATACAACGCTTCACACGCTCGCCAATAGCAGGGCGATCATGATACTTTTTTATGATATTTTCAATGACATATACTAAACGCATAACACCTCCTTGTTATTTTTAGTACGAAATAAAAGTATATTAATTATACAAGTAGGCTTAACGTATGTTCAGTGATATTAAGTGAGTTGCAAATCATCGGGATGATATATTTACGCAAAGTAGGGTAGGAATGGTAATTAATAATAAGAAATATATGAGATAGCAACGATAACTTTTTGTTGATTAAAACAAATGGTTATCAATTTATTAATGGCGTCCCCTGCAGGAATCGAACCTACAATTAGCCCTTAGGAGGGGCTTGTTATATCCATTTAACTAAGAGGACATAAAATCTTTTCAATCTAACTTATTTTACGATGCAGCTGATTCTACTATTAAATACCTATTAAAATCAACTTGTTGAATACAATTAGTTTAATTTTATTACTGATGACTGGATTTGTATTTAATTGATTTGATTGTAGATTATGTTACATAAATAATTAAATAATTAAATAATTAAATAATTAAATAATTAAATAATTAAATTGTTAAATTATAATTTTGTAAATCACAATTTAACAAATAATTTAATAATTATTGTTATTTAATTTGTTTGTCTATTTTACATTGTGCCGTTTCCATCATTTTGAGAATAATTTTTATTATTTTGTTTTTGTTAATATTTTATGTCTATAACTTAGTGTTATTTATTTGTTTTTTAACCTATCTGCTTATTTAACATAACGGTTAGCACATTATATGCTTAGATAAATAGTGATTAAATTCTTATCATTAAATAAAAAAGTAAGTAAGATTAAATTAATGTGGATATATAATTATAAATGGACAATCTATGTGAGGGTGTTTTGTTGAATAGAAAAACAAGATTTAAAACATATCGGTTATGTGGAGTATTATTTGCAGTGGGATTGATTACAAGCTGTTCGAGCACACCTACAGATAATCACCAGCGCTCTGATCCGCTAGAGAGTTTTAATCGAACAATGTTCGATTTTAATTACCATGTGCTTGATCGTTATGTGGTGCGTCCAGTTGCGGTTGCTTGGCGTGATTATCTTCCTATGCCTGCTCGTAATGGTCTAGTCAATTTTTTGGCTAACCTGGAAGAGCCTGCAAGTATGGTTAATAATTTTCTACGCGGCGATATTTATCAAGGAATGAAACATTTCAATCGTTTTTTCCTAAATAGTGTTTTTGGTATGGCAGGATTGATCGATATTGCTTCAATGGCTAATCCTAAACTTGCTAAACAAGAATCTAATCGTTTTGGTAGTACATTGGGATATTATCAGGTTGGCTATGGTCCATATGTAGTATTGCCAGGTTATGGTAGTTTTACTTTACGAGAAGATGGGGGCGATTGGGCTGACAAGGCTTATCCGATGCTAAGTTATCTTACTTTTTGGATGTCCGCAGGAAAATGGGTATTAGAGGGAATTGAAAAGCGAGCACTTTTATTAGACTCTGATGGCATTTTACAAAACTCCTCCGATCCTTATTTAATGATTAGAGAAGCTTATTTTCAAAATAAAGATTTTAAGGCACAAGGAGGCGTTTTGAAACCAACTATTAACCCTAACGCTGCTGTGATAGAAGAAGATTTGGATTCTATTGATTAGTAAAATGGGGATACATTTTAATTTATATATTAGTGGATAAAAAATAACGGTAAGATGATTTATTGATTTTTGTGGTCGACTTAAATCTTTATAAATTAAAAAGACAATTAATAATATAATTGTTTGCTAATTATTTTTTCGATAAATTATTTATTATCATTTAATTAGTAAATACTGGTATGGCTGCGGTATTTGGATATTCATTATATTATCACTAAATATTTTCCTATAACCAGTTTAAGGAAGGATAGCTGTGGCTATCCTTTTGTGTTTTCAGTAAAAATTAAAATTTGTAGTTAAAGTTAACGCCAGCTAACCAGGCGCTTCCACTGGATTTAAAGTCATAGGCTGGGAGGGCAGGGCTACCAGCCATTAGCGGCATTTCTTCTTTGATTTTTACGTTTTGACCATGCATGTAGGAAATACCTACGTCAACTGAGGCGTTTTCGTTAAAGGCATAAGTTGTACCGGCACTGATCCAAAAGCGATCTTGATCAGGAATTGAGATCGAGCGATTTTTAGCTGGCACCGGGCTATCATCAAAGGCAATACCGGTACGAAACGTCCAATGATCATCATGATAGTAAGTCGTGCCTAGCGCAATGCGAAAAACATCTTTAAAGCCTTCATGTTTATTAAATAAAACTTGTCCACTGTCTTTTGCGGTGGCCTTCAGTTCTTTAAACTGGCTCCAACTGGTATAGGCTAAACTATAATGAACAGCCCATTTAGGTGCGACTTTATTATAACCAGAGATTTCCCAAATTTCGGGCAGATGCAGATCCAGGTTGCCTTTAATACTATTACCGCCTAAACCACCAGGTATCAATGTGGGAAGCTCATTACTATAGTCGCCGTTAAACTTTATTTTAACTTCTGAACGATAGGTAAAGCTGTAACGATTATTCTCATCTAATTCATACAAGATGCCGGCATTCCAGCCATATCCCCAATCATCACCCTTAAGTTTGGCAATAGTGGTTGATGCAGGCAGCCCTAGCCCTATTGCGGCTCCAAATTCCCCTATATGACGGGTAATTTCTGCATCGGTATAGACGGCATTAAAGCCTAAACCAGCACTGAAATGCTGATTAAAGCGATAAGCTCCACTTAAATTAAGGTTAAGTGTGGTCAGATCGGTTTTTCCGCCAATAGGCCCGGCATTATAGTTGTGATTGAATTCGGTGGCTAAGCCGTAATTAGTGGTAATTGAAGAACCAACCGCCCATTTGTCATTTACTGGAAAAATAAAATGGGCATTGGGTATCCAGGCATGAGGAGCGATATTTCTTGAAGTGGTACTGTTACCAGTGACAGGTGATTTTCCTTTTATATCAACGTCAGGATTGATATAAATCGCCCCAAAAGAGAGCACAGGGTTATTAAATAACATCATGGCTGCTGGATTGCGGCTACCAACGCTAGCATTATCGCCAATCGCCCCTTCACCTGAAAAAGCACGTCCCAACGCAGAAGTGGAATATTCGTTCAGTTGAAAGCCAGCAGCGCTAGTATTTGTTGAAACAAAACTTACAGCCATTGCCAAAATTGTATGTTTGAACAGGTTTTTCTGGTTCATGACCAAAACCCCTTAAATTATATTTATGATAAGAGCGACATTGTTGGTCGCAATAGAAAGGCCAGCAATTGTATTGGCTCCATGCCAATATGGCAAATCAGACCAGTTGACTGAGTATAGAATTGAATACCGGTTTTATTACAAGCATGTTCACTGCGTATGTGTTAGTTGTTTGTAAAAATGTGATTTATTTAACATAAATTGGTGCTCCAATTATGCAAAGTGGTTGAGATAGCGTAACAATAGGATATTAGATCAAATAACTACTTGAAATTTTATAGATTATTAGATATTGACTGGTGTTTTTTTGTTAATTGGCGTTATGATTATATTTTGTTAATGTTTATTGTTGGAAAGAATTATGTCGGACGCTAAAAATCGTTGTCATGCTGAAGAAACTGCTGCTTGCTGTTGTGTTGATGTGGGTACAGTGATAGATAATCAAAATTGCACGGCTTCTTTTGAAAAAAATTTTTTAAATCAACAAGAAGCTAAAACAATGTTAATACAGTTGATGGAACAAGCGCGGGCAGTTGAATCGGAGCCTTGTACGATCGAACATCAGATTCAGCCTATAGCTGAAGGTGTTAAATTAATAGCAAATTTTACCTTTTGTTGTGAAGCTGAAACACTAATTTTTCAATTAAATTTACGTTAAGTGAGTTTAACCATGCCTACAGATATTCTGTAGGCATTTGTTCGTTGAGCTTTTCTCAATATTTTGACTTGTTTGACAAATAAATATTCATATCTTGCGTGTCGCCTCTCAGTTTTTAATTTATATTATTTTTCTTTTACTACATTTGAATAACAATTGATTATCAGATCAGACCTCTGTGAAGTATCGGGAATGATTAGCTATAGTTTCATTCTTCATTTTTTATAAAAAGGGAAGCGAGATCTGCTATGAACTACAACGTTAAGAATACTGATCGTATCGCAATTGTTACTGGGTTACGCCTTCCTTTTGCTAAACAGGCAACGGCTTATCATAATATACCTGCTGTCGATTTAGGCAAAATGGTAGTAAGTGAATTAGTTATTCGTAGTGGTATTGATTCTCAATTTATTGATCAAGTAGTTTTTGGCCAAGTTGTTCAGATGCCTGAAGCGCCGAATATTGCTAGAGAAATTGTTTTAGGGGCAGGACTACCCGTTTCGACAGATGCTTATAGTATTTCTAGAGCATGTGCAACTAGCTTTCAGGCTATTACCAATATTATTGAAAGTATGATGGCAGGCTCCATCAAGGTCGGTATTGCTGGTGGTGCTGATTCATCATCGGTTTTGCCTATTGGTGTAACTAAAAAAATGGCCAGCACTTTAATTGACCTTAATCGAGCAAAATCAATAAGCCAACGTTTGCGACTCTTAAGCAAATTAGGTTTTCGTGATTTTCTTCCTGTTTCACCAGCAGTAGCCGAATATTCTACTGGCTTAAGAATGGGAGATACTGCTGAACAGATGGCAAAAACCTATCATATCAGTCGTGAAGAACAAGACGCTTTTGCTCATCGTTCCCATATCCTAGCTGCCCAGGCTTGGGATAGTGGTGTATTACATAAAGAAGTCATGACAGCGCATATACCGCCTTTCCAAGAGTCATTATCGGAAGACAATAATGTTCGAAAAGACTCAACGCTTAGTTCTTATGCAAAGTTAAAACCCGCCTTTGATCGTCGACATGGTACTGTTACCGCCGCGAATAGTACGCCAATGACTGATGGTGCTGCAGCCGTAATGTTGATGTTTGAATCAAATGCGAAAACATTAGGTATAACCCCATTAGGTTATATTCGTAGTTATGCTTTTTCGGCTATTGACGTATGGCAAGACATGCTATTAGGCCCTTCTTATGCAACAGCATTAGCTCTCAAACGCGCTGGATTAAGTTTAAAAGATCTTACCTTAATTGATATGCATGAAGCTTTTTCTGCTCAAGTATTAGCCAATGTAAAAATGTTTGCGAGCAAAAAATTTGCGCAAGAAAAATTAGGACAATCAGAAGCGATTGGTGAAATTGATATGGAAAAATTTAACGTATTAGGTGGTTCTCTTGCGTATGGCCATCCATTTGCTGCTACCGGTGCTCGTATGGTGATACAGACGCTTAATGAGTACATCGTCGTGGTGGTGGTTTGGCGTTAACAACCGCTTGTGCAGCAGGCGGTTTAGGTGCAGCAATGATTTTGGAGGTTGAGTAATGATAACCAATAAAAATGAAGAAAAGAACTTACCTGCAATTACTCGCTATCCTGTGTTTCATTTGTCCGTCAAACAAAACAATATTGGCGTTATTTCCATTGATGTTCCCGGCGAAAAAGTTAATACATTAAAAGCTGAATTTGTTGATCAATTTTATGTGATATTACAGCAAGCTCAAGAAATCGCGGGTTTAAAAGGTATTATTATTATTTCAAATAAACCAGGCTGTTTCCTTGCTGGTGCTGATATTAGTATGATTTCCAATTGTAAAACAAAAGAAGAAGCAACACAGCTTGCTATGACAGGGCAAAAATTATTTAACCTGCTTGAAAGTTATCCATTACCGGTAGTCGCAGCAATTGATGGTGTATGTTTAGGCGGCGGATTAGAATTAGCGCTTGCTTGCCATATAAGAATTTGTACTCTGTCCGAGAAAACGCGTCTTGGTTTACCTGAGGTGCAACTAGGTTTAATTCCTGGTTCTGGAGGAACACAGCGTTTGCCTCGTTTAATTGGTTTAATTAATGGATTAAATTTGATTCTGACTGGCCGACAATTAAGACCAAAGCAATCACTAAAATTAGGTTTAGTTGATGATATTGTGCCAGCAGAAATTTTATTGGAAACGGCAATTAGCTGGATTGATAAAGGAAGAAAAAGCAAAACATATTTGCCTGTTATGCAGCGTTTATCAGAATTACCCATTATCAGAAATATCCTATTCGCGATAATTAAAAATAAAACAAATTCAAAAAGTAAAGGTCATTATCCAGCGTTAGAAAAAGCGATTTCAGTGGTGACTATTGGCTATGATAAGGGTGTGCAAGTTGGGCTTGAAGCAGAAGCAAAAGCCTTTGGGGAACTGGCAATGACACCAGAATCTGCTGCTTTACGCGGTCTTTTTTTTGGCTCGACTTTACTAAAAAGTGAAATGGGTAGTTTTGAAAAATCTGCTACAATTCATCAGGTGGGTGTGTTAGGCGGCGGTCTCATGGGAGGCGGTATTGCCTATGTGACAGCAACGCGTGGAAAATTGCCTGTTCGAGTGAAGGACATTAACAATAATGGACTTAGTCAGGCATTAAAATTTAGTTGGCATCGCTTAACGGAGCAAGTTAACCGTAAACGTATTTCTGTACGAGCGCGCGATCAACAGATGATGTTAATTTCAGGCACATTAGATTATAAAGGCCTTGAAAAAGTACAAATTATTGTCGAGGCTGTTTTTGAAGATTTAGCATTAAAGCGTCAAATGGTACAGGAAGTAGAGGCAATGACTTTAAATGACGTTGTTTTTGCCTCGAATACATCTTCGTTACCTATCCATAAAATTGCGGAGTTTGCGAAGCACCCAGAACGTATAATTGGACTTCATTACTTTAGTCCAGTCGATAAAATGCCATTGGTTGAAGTTATCCCTCATAGTAAGACGAGTGATAAGACGATTGCTACTGCTGTGGCACTGGCAAAAAAACAGGGTAAAACTGCAATTGTTGTTACTGATGGTGCAGGTTTTTATGTCAATCGGATATTAGCGCCTTATATTGCTGAAGCGACCCGTTGTCTGTTAGCGGGTGAATCAATTGAGCATATCGATAATGCTTTAGTTAAATTTGGTTTTCCCATTGGCCCATTGAACTTGTTAGACGAAGTCGGAATTGATGTCGGCACTAAAATCATGCCGGTGCTTGTTGAACAGTTTGGCGAACGATTTTCTGTTCCTTCAGAACTTAATATCATATTGGAAGATGATAGAAAGGGACGTAAAAATGGCCGAGGTTTTTATCTTTAAAAGAAAAATAAGATTAGTTGGCCTTGGTGTAAAAAACAGCGTCAAGTCGACACAACCATTTATGAATTACTTAATATTCAACCCAAAACAATTTTGTCTGATCAGGAAATTGTTCAGCGCTGTATTATGCTGATGCTGAATGAAGCTACTCGTTGTCTTGATGAAGGGGTTATTCGTCATGTAAATGATGGTGAGATTGGTGCAGTGTTTGGAATTGGTTTTCCTCCTTTCACTGGTGGACCATTTCGATATATGGATCAACAAGGGATATCGAATATCGTTAACATCATGCATCAATTAGCACAGAAATATGGTAACAATTTTGTTCCTTGTGAAAGGTTAATTCAAATGGCAAAATCAAATAAAAAATTTCATCAGTAGTGAATTATTATTAGTATTTTTAAACCTTACTAATATCATGGCCTTAAGCGTAATTTCAATTTAACTTGATATAAAATAAACTTTTTTTCGTTTTTTATGAAAATAAAGCGGTTCCTTTTTTTGTAATTTTAGTGCAGAATCTCGGGTTGCCTTGCCCGGCATATTTTCCGACAACAACATTAGCGAGTAATAAGAGGGCTCCTATGTAGGGGGGGGGTAAGTGAAAATATTTTACTCAAATGGTGGATTATGCAAGTTTTTATTATGCGTCATGGTGACGCAACTCTGAATACGATTAATGATGAAGCAAGAGAACTTACTCTTAAAGGAATAGAAGAATCTAAATTAATGGCTGGTTGGCTAGCACAACAAAATCCAGTATTCGAACGCGTGTTTACTAGCCCATATGTAAGAGCAGTACAAACTTATCAGGCCATGCAGCCATTATTGCCATATTCAGGTGAACACGAAGTATTGACGGAACTTATTCCTGACGGAGATCCACAATCTATAGCTAATTATTTGCAATTACTCGCCGAAGGTGGTGTAAGAACAGCATTGATTGTTTCTCATTTACCATTGGTCGGTTATTTGGTATCGGCTTTATGCCCACAGGAAATTCCACCTATGTTTGCAACATCTGCAATTGCTTATATAGAGATAAATATGGAAATACGGCACGCTGAATATAGATGGCAACGGGCACCTTCTCAAATATTGCAAAGTGTTAATAAACTAGCGGCACATTTCTAGCGTTGGTTTTAGTTGTTATCTGCGCTGAGTTTCGTCAGTTTCGACTAGGAGTAGCAACGAGGCACTACCACCCCAAACTTTGGGGGCTTGATGAAAAGCAGTGATATTCGGATGTTGAGCAAGCCAAAGGGGAATTTGCTGTTTTAAAATGTGCTTTCCGTGACCATGCATAATACAGGCACAATGGATATTATTTCGGTAGCAAGCTGCGATTAGTGCTGCAATTTCTTGTTTAGCTTGTCGTTGAGATAAACCATGTAAATCCAGAAACAGTTCAGGCGTATAATCACCCCGACGTAGCTTTTTTAATTCATAAGGATTGATATCGGGTCGTAGATAACGGGTAGGCCCCTCTACTTCCAAAAGGGGTTGATATTCATCGGAAAAGTAATAACTAACATCGAGTTGTTCTTGGAGCAAACGTTTTGCGACAAATTGCGATTTTATTCGATGATGTCGTTGTGGTGGATGACTAACGATATCATGTAGTAAAGGTTTAGTTCCTGTAATCGTTTCCTTAAATAGCTTTATTTCCTCAGCACTCAATTTGAACTTATTTTTCATTGTCATTCTATCAATCAATTAGTCAATTATTCTGTTAAGTTTATCTTAATTTTTCTGTTATTACCCTCCTTATAAGCAGCAAGCTTTATCAGATATTGCTAGTATCCTAATGTTAATTAATGTTATTGCTATAAATTCCTTAACAATAAGCTGATTTGTTGGGTAGTTCATGGCAGACTATCAGTATTAAGTATATCAACCTTTTATTGGTTAGGAGGCGTTTTGGACAAGATTTTTGTTGATGAGGCGGTTGCGGAACTACATACCATCCAAGATATGTTGCGTTGGGTAATTAGTCGGTTTAATGCAGCAAATATTTATTACGGTCATGGAACGGATAATTGTTGGGATGAAGCTTTACAACTTGTTTTGCCATCACTTTTTTTGCCCTTGGATATACCTCAACAATTGTGGGTTTCTCGTCTAACACTCAGTGAACGTCATCGTATCGTTGAACGCGTATTACGCCGTATCAATGAGCATATCCCCGTTGCTTATTTAACCAATAAAGCCTGGTTTTGCGGACATGAATTTTATGTTGATGAGCGTGTTTTGATCCCTCGTTCTCCGATAGGTGAACTAATTAATAAACATTTTGCCGGCATCATTGATTATGAGCCTGCAACCATTCTAGATATGTGCACAGGTAGTGGATGTATTGCTATTGCCTGTGCCCATGAATTTCCGCAAGCGCAAATTGATGCGGTTGATATTTCTGTTGATGCATTGGCAGTAACTGAACAAAATATTACTGCTCATGGATTCGCCGATCGGATAGTGCCTATTTGTTCAGACCTGTTTTTGAATATGCTACCGATTAAATATAATGTAATGGTTACTAACCCACCATATGTGGATGCAGAAGATATGTCTGATTTACCAGCTGAATATCTGGTGGAGCCTAAATTAGCGCTTGCAGCAGGTTCTGATGGTTTAAAACTTGTCAGAAGAATTCTAGCCAATGCCTCACGTTTCCTGACAGAAAATGGGGTGCTAATTTGTGAAGTTGGTAATAGTATGTTACACCTTATTGAGCAATATCCGGATATTCCTTTTACTTGGTTGAAGTTTGAACAGGGTGGCGATGGGGTATTCATGCTAACGCAGAAACAACTTATTGAACATCAAGAGAAATTTAAATTATATATCGATTAACGGGTAATTATATTTTTTCATACAATAAAATAATTTATTCATTAATTATTATGATGAATGAGGAAAATAGGAAACAAAGGGGATGGCGGGAAATTCGATAGGACAACTTTTTCGTGTTACCACATTTGGTGAGTCGCATGGTTTGGCATTAGGATGCATTGTTGATGGCGTTCCTCCTGGTATGGCGTTATCAGAAAAAGATCTGCAAACCGATTTAGATCGTCGTCGGCCTGGCACTTCTCGTTATACAACCCCACGCCGTGAACTTGATCAGGTTAAAATTTTGTCTGGTGTTTTTAATGGTATAACGACAGGAACCCCTATTGGTTTGTTGATTGAAAATCAGGATCAACGGTCGCAGGATTATAGTGAGATCAAGGATATTTTTCGCCCTGGGCATGCAGATTACACCTATCAACAAAAATATGGTTTACGTGACTACCGCGGTGGCGGGCGATCTTCGGCACGTGAAACGGCAATGCGTGTCGCTGCAGGTGCAATTGCAAAAAAATATCTGCAACAAAAACTAGGCATAACTGTTCGGGCTTATTTAAGTCAAATGGGTGATATTTGCTGTGAACTAAAGGATTGGGATTTAGTTGAACAGAATCCTTTCTTTTGTCCTGATGCAACAAAATTAGACGCTTTAGATAGCTTATTACGTTTATTGAAAAAAGAAGGTAATTCTATTGGTGCTAAAGTAACCGTTATTGCTGAGCATGTTCCAGCCGGATTAGGTGAACCTGTTTTTGATCGATTAGATGCGGATATAGCTCATGCCATGATGAGTATCAATGCGGTTAAAGGTGTTGAAATTGGGGCTGGCTTTAAGGTGGTCACTTTAAAAGGCAATGAAAATCGGGATGAAATAGCGCGTGACGGATTTGTCAGCAATCATGCCGGTGGTATATTAGGTGGTATAAGTAGTAGTCAGCCGATTATTGTCCATTTGGCTTTAAAGCCGACTTCGAGTATTACCATACCGGGTAAAACAATTAATCAGCAAGGTGAAGAAATTGAAGTAATCACCAAAGGACGTCATGATCCCTGTGTTGGTATCCGAGCAGTACCGATAGCAGAAGCGATGATGGCAATCGTACTTATCGATCATTTTTTACGTCATCGGGCTCAATGCGGTGAATGAGTTTTTTGATCTTATGATATAAATATCAATGAAAGAACATAATTATAATCACCTTATTAATATTTTTAGTGTCTGTTTTGAGAAAGAATATTGCACACGTTTAATTAAAGGAGACGATGAACCTATCTATCTACCAGCAGATGAAAAGATACCCTACCATCGGATTATTTTTGCACGTGGTTTTTATGCGAGTGCTTTACATGAAATTGCCCACTGGTGTATAGCCGGAGAAACTCGGCGCCAACAAATAGATTTTGGTTATTGGTATTATCCAGATGGCCGGAATGAGCAAATACAAAACGCTTTTGAAAAAGTTGAAGTTAAACCACAAGCACTTGAATGGATGTTTTGTGTGGCGGCAGCGTTTCCCTTTAATGTTAGTTGCGATAATTTGGCTGCTGATTTTGCACCGGATCGATTTGCTTTTCAGTGCAAAGTCTATCAGCAAGTACTGAACTATCTAGCAAATGGTATTCCGGCTCGAGCGAAGAGATTTATTCAAGGGCTACAGTTGTTTTATAATACCCCTCCCTTAGTGAAGCAAAATTTTATTTACCCCGAAGAGCTATAAAAAATTTAGCTAATATAAAGGAACAAAACCATGCTTGCGGAATTGGAAACGCGTATTTTAACGCAAATTGACAATGATGTTGATAATGCTAGTCAAGATGAACTTTTTGCTGGTGGTTATTTACGTGGCCATTTAATATTGGCTATTGCAGAACTAGAAGCTGAAAATAAAAATAATATTGCAGCGCTTTCTGACCGTGTCGAACAGAGTATTGATAAGGCAATTAAGGCGGGTGAATTAAGTCCCCCTGATCAGCGATTGATATTAAATACCTGGCGCAAGTTGTTAGAAAATGCGCTTCAATAAGCAGAAAGCGAGTAACTTTAAATAATATATTGTCGCATTTTTAAAATGGGGTAACGATGTTGGTAAGATTAGCACTACCCACTGAAGCAGAAAAATTAGTCAATATTGAACGGTCAGCAGCAACTTTGTTTCGTCAAATTCCAGAGCTTGCTTGGGTTGCTGATGAACAAGGCAAATCCGTTAACCAACATTTAGAGTTTATTGTTGATGGTGATTGTTGGGTAGCCGTTGAGGAACAACAGCTTGTTGGTTTTATTGAAGTTGAAGTGATGGATAAAGCTTTGCATATTTGGGAATTATCCGTTGATAGCCGATGGCAGAGAAGAGGAATTGGTCAGAGTTTATTGCAGCAAGCCATTATTCAGGCAAAACAACTAAACTGTGATCATGTTACTTTAACAACTTTTCGTGATGTTGCCTGGAATGGCGCTTATTATCAAAAATTGGGTTTTACAATTATTCCGGCCGAAAAGCTTACTTTGCCACTACAAGCTATCTTAAAAAGAGAGGTGGCTTATGGATT
>UXGC01001220.1:0-30541 GCA_900480045.1 Eurytoma adleriae
ATACCATATTTCACCATTTCATATTTGGTATTGTGACCGTTCCGCTGCTAGATGTGGCTGCCATCTTCAGCCTCGTCTAATACAGCATACAACATGTAACAATGTATATAACATTTTTTAAAAATAAAAAATTCGTTAAATAAATTTATCATATCTAGCTTCTTGCGCACACATGAGTGTCACTAAACAATTAAAGTTCCCTAATAGATACGTAAAGGAGCACGACGCAATCGAGCAAATGCAAGCGACTTTATTTTTACACCATTGTATTTGTAACTTTATCGCGGTTCCTCGAGCGGGTACATCATGTATATTTCGAAGGTGCCGTGTCCGAGTTCGAGCATCCGTCGATTAAACACAGACCACCGGCCTGTACAAGTGCTGGCTTGTTTAAATATTTACAGGATAATAGGTCGATGAGCAAATAGCAAAAATACCGGCAGACCTCTTTTACTGCGAGCAATTTTTAGACGAACTGATGGGTCACTTCAGATAATGACTTAAATGACTGTAATTTTAATAACTTTAAATTTTTTAAGACGTAAAATTAAATATTTTATCTATATTAATAATAAATATATTTCATATATAGTAATATCTGCATTAATTAAAATTGAGAAATATTTTCAAAGTTAATTTAAATGCACATTTTTATCTTTATAAGTCATTTGATTTACTAAGGAGTAGATATTAATTTTCTTGAATATTAGTTGAAAAGGCACTTTATTAAAATTTATTATGAACTTTTTATCAGTATAACATTCAGTTCAGTACTAAAAACTCATTATCTCTCAACACGAAGTTTCAGTCAGCTTATGAGATCACGAAAGGATTAACTTCTATCAAAGCAAGCTTATTGCGCGCAAATTGAAAATTCGTCACTTTTTAAATCTACAGTTTAAAATACCACTTATCGATATAGTTAAAATAAAATCATTAACCAACTCGCCTTCCACTTTAATAATAAACCATGCAGCCGCCGCAAACCGGCACTGATAGAAAAATCCAGCAGAGTTTCTTTAAATTTGAGGAAATTCTCCTAAAAACGTATAGGAAATTCTCCTTTTTCATTATCATGTGTTTCTTCTACGAAAATAGGAAAAGCTCCTAAATGAAAAAGGAGAAGCTCCTAAACGAAAAGGAGAATCTCCTAAACGAAAAAGAAGAAACTCTAGAAAATTTTTATTTAGGAGTTTCTCCTTTTTCATTTAGGAGCTTCTCCTTTTTCGTTTAGGAGCTTTTCCTATTTTCGTAGGAGAAACACCTGATATATGAAATTCTCCTGGATTTTTCTATCAGTGAGCTTAGGCCTTTCATTATTAAAGTACCCCCTTGCCCTCGAACTAGCACAGCACACCCACGAAACTCTTTACTTCGACTCCGATTTTCACCGCGTGCCCCTTAAAAATGCGCCACCGAACGCCGACCTAGAACGAGGCGCCTGCACCGTCAGCGCTTCCGGGCACGTACACAGCGCGCGACCTTTTTTTTCGGCGCGAATAATACGTCTCCAACGCGCGGAACTCGGTTACATTCGCGCGGGTGTGAAATACGCGGGGGGAAAAGCGGCCGCTGGTGCGTTCCGCGCATATGCGCGTGTTTTTACCAGCGCCTGATTTACGAGGCCCATTAATAACGCGCTCTTGAAGAGGCGCGCGCGCGCGCGCAGGGGGCCGATAAATAGCGTTTTCAGGCTTATCTTCCGGCCGGGCCGCGGAGAGCGCGCGCGCGCTCCTCTCTTTCAATGGCCTTTTTATTCGTAGGAATTGGGTTAGCCGATTGATCTGCGCTGCCGCTACTGGCCGCCGCTCGCCTTGCGATCGCCACGGCGAAACGAGATTATTGACCCGAGCGGGAGGTGCCTCGAGAAATTGAGCAGCGATGCGTTTTTTGTAAACGCGCGGAGAGATGTTTTATTGTAAATATTACGATTAGTGCTAGCTAAATATGAAAATGTGGAATTCACATTTTGTAAGTGGAATTTCACATTTTTAGATTTACGGAGTGACATTTAATTGTAATGGTTACAATTCAATCGATTTTTTTCAATGATTACATGTTTTTGGCTATACATAATCAATGATAATCATGGAATCACATTCAGATATTACGGGGACTATAAACTGAGGCAGCAGACTCGCGTTAGTTGGAAACGCATCAGACTCAGAGTCCACCTGGCGATATCTAAATGTACCGGCTAATATTACGCACTGTGTCAAAATCTGATCACGTTCTTAGTTAAATGAGTTTGCATTCAGTGAAATATATGAATTAAATAACAACGTTTGATGAATTTTCATTATTCATTCAAAGTCTCGAACTTATACCCAAGTTGTTCCTCGAAGTAAAGACCTGGAAAATCTAATGCGCGAAAATGACGGTAAAAAAAATGATTGTTTTTTTTATATGAAATTATAAATTGACTGTAAATTGATTAAAAAGTGATTTCTAAAACACTTATTTAAAAGTAGTTTTTGATTACGCAGAATGAATAGTCCGTCGACGAAAATCCTATATATAAACGCGGTGCTGATACACACATCAAATCTGATAAATTAAGGTGAATTGATCGGTGTGTATGAATCTGCACCGATTTTGTAGAGTTTTCATAAAGTCTTTTCAACGGGGATACTTTTAGTATAAGTTAATATAACTGTGGTAATTTTTGATCGTCAGTATTGCAATTTTTACTATAAATCTAGTGATTTTTTTTTCGTCTGTCCAGTCTGCAGATTCTGTTATTATAAGTACTGTAGCTTTTAATTGTAGGTTGCTCTTATAATGCACATAAGAGTGAAAAATTTTAAAAAATCACTGAATTAATACAATATTTATTATATTATGCAATTTTTGTTATAATTAAAACACTCGAAGTTCGTGTGGCTCAGTTTTCTCTCGACATGGTTTTTCATTCCTCCATATATTTTGAGAGTATGCTAAATTCTATAATAAAATTTCATTCCATACGTCCTTTTTTCGACTGCATTTTTTTCTATTAATATATACGATTTTTAATAAAACGGGTTCCTTTAGTTTTCTAATTTTTCCAGGAGTTTACTTTAGTTTATGATAATTAACAGATTTCTCTATTATACACTTGACGCGAGAGGATCGTTAATGAATTATACACAGCGCCTAATACGAGTATCGAATGTTAATTCAAGATATAATAACTGTAAACTACATTTTAATACAAAAAATAATTATACGAATGTTAAAAAAGCAGTCATGGTTTAAGGTCAGGTGAAAGGAAATTTACCGATCGGCGCATTAAAACGGCCTATTTCCGCGCTAAAAACGCAGCGCAACTGGTTCGATTTCTAGCGCGTCTAAATAAACGCTCGTGTCCCGCAGAAAATCAAACCCCTCCCTCGCGCTAATACACACATATATATATACCCTCGCGCGATAACGGCACTCGTCCCAAATCGACCTCGCGCCGCGACTCATCCTCAATCGGGCCGATCGGTTTACGTTTCATCAAGCGATTCAAGTGCAAAGTCCTCGCTGACCCACTTTGCGCCGCTAAAGCGACGGCGATTTCGTTTCGTAATTGCGCGCACTACCTATCCACCACAGGGCGTTCCATTCATTCGCCGTTGCGCCGCGTCATTTTCTGCTTAGCCGCGGCGCGCATTGTCCCGAGCATTAGAAACTCCCGTGCGGCTCTCCTGCGTATACTTACGTGTGTACGTATGTATATGTACACGCGGGACGCGCGGAGATCGCGTGAGCCTCCGCGCGGCCGCTTTTTTCTTCCCCCTCGGGTTTTCTTATCCGGCGCCGGTGAAACTTGCTAAGCGCTCGCCCGAGTGCTGTAGGCCAGCGCGGGATCCTTTTTGCGAGCGGAGCTCTCCCCCACTTTCCCCGCGATGCACGCGACCCGCCGTCGGGGACCTTTTGCGTTCGATCGAGTTCGACAAGTGCGCTTGCTTATTTGGCGTTCCTCGAGCGGCGCAGCGAGGATACTTTACGATCCATTTTTTTGGAAAATCATGTACTGGGTTGATTTTTTCGTGATACTCTCGTAACGATATTGAAATATGAGTATAAGTCGTCGGATCTAACGAAAACTAGAAGATTTCAAATTTGCAAATCTTGTAAAGCTTTACTTATTCTACGTCAAATAAGTCTTTAACATAATGCACAGTATAATATGGAATGAATTTATAGAATAATTGAAAAGTGAAAATGAATATTCACTTTTTTAAATGAAATTTCATTTATTCAATTTTAGATAGAAGAAAGTCATACTTTTAATGTAAATTTATTTAAAAAATGGTACAATTGTAAATTTAAATACTTCAGTTATTGTGTTAGGTTTGAATGCAATACTATTAAGTATTTTTTTGCAGGTTGTTTTTAAAAATTTAGTAAATTCTTTGTTTAAAATAAAGTAGAGTATAATAATAAGTGAGTATTCACTTACACATTACAAGTCATTCAAAGTCATTTCATGAGTTGGCAACTAAGACATTGTACTAAATAAGTTCATGTAGATGAATTTTACTTATTCATTGAAAACAATTGAGCAGAAAAACGCTCAATAATCCTTCTTATTGTTACGATAAGTACTAATAGTTATAAGCTAAATATATTTTTAGGGAGGAAAAAATCTTATACATTTTTCAATGAGACTTCCGAAAAGTAGTCCTTTCATTTACTTATTTACACTTACAGAGTGTGAAAGAGTGAAAAAGCACGCGATTCAAATGAAAACTAATCCAATCAAAGCTTAGTTTTAACTGGAATAAAGAGATTTTTCGGATTTTTCATTCATATAAGCTTTTTTATTGAGTTTTGTAAAATTTAACACTTGTTTAACATTTGGTTTGAATTGGTGTAACATTAAATTTGTTTGTGTAAAAAATTGCTCTCTTATACATTGTCCAAAGGCAGTTGTTTGACGTGCGAAATTATGGCAACTTAATTATATGCTTATGAAATTTAAGCAATAATTATGAAAATGAACTGTGAGAGCGCACTTTCAGCAGGATTCGCTGCAATGCTTGCAACACTTCTTATGCACTGGGATTTGGTTAGACACCGCCGTCTGCAGAACAGTCGCGTTTACTCATTTTCAAGTGACTTGGTTATATGCGTGTCAACACGAGAGCCATTTATTTAAAAATTTTATAAATGCATTATCTATTTCATGATTATAATACTTTATCTATAGTTGTATCGTTCAGCTTGTATATTGAAAAAAAAATTATTGTTACTAATGAAATCTTACTTGATTTAAGTAACATTTACTTGAATTAAAGTAATATTTACTTGAATCGACTGAAATTTACTTAAAACAAGTAAAATTTATTTAGTAACAATAAGCTTTTTTTCAGTGTACTATTGAATTTCGTTATAAGACAATAAAGACACCTCTGGAGAGAAGTTACACAAATTTCCAAATGATCTAGATCATATTAATTTATGTATCATTGTGAATATACATTTATTTATAGATTTTTAGAAAAAATAGATTATTTATTTAATGACGTATAAACAACGACTCGTAATTCCTCACTTGTTTCGTTATTTGGTTCTTTTGCAGATAATGCATAAACCATTTTAAATTGCTGAGGCCATGCATCTCTCTGTAAGAGCCACTTGATCATGAATTTTTAAGAAAAATAATGTATTTAAATGGCAAGACCCATTTGTTGGCAATCTTTGAAAGAAAAGAATAATATAGTAATTTAATAAGTTTTAAATAAAGTTCTGAAGAAAGACCTAATTACTTAATTGTAAGACAATTCCGTCTCTGACAAAAAAGATAAATTCTTACTTAACTGTTATAAATTATCGTAAATGTTTAATTATATAACAACAATCCTTTTTTCAAATAAGTAAGAAACATCGATTTTAAATAAGATAGATTATTTAAACTTCCATAGTACCACTGAAAGCAGCTAATCACATTTCTCATTCATATACGCAGCAACCGCTGAATATATACAACCAATCGGCCACGGTCATCAAAAATCCACGTTTCTCTTCCCGTCAACGCGCGCGCGCGCGCAAAAATCCACCCTCGTCGCTCTTCAAAGCCGCGAAAATTACCGTTTCGAAAGCGAGAGGCGAGTACCGCGAAGCGAAAGAAAAGAGCTGCCGCGCGCGCGCAAAGGCGCGCGAGGAAAATTGCGCCGAGGCGAAATGCACGCGCGCGCACAAAAGACGGAAGAGCGAAGGACAAGCCGGGCTGAACGGGCGGCTAAATCTCGCGCGAAAAAAAAAAAGTGTGAGAGAGGACGCGTCGTTTGCCTCGAGTGTGAGAAGCGGCGCTTTTTTCCCCGCCGGGTGCCGATGATTCGGCCGAAGAGACGCGACGTGTACCGTTAAAGAAAAAAGAAACTCGACGAGCGGGATGCGCCCTCTTTGTGTTCCATTTTTAGTTCGCGGGTGTGTAATCGAATCCTCGGCCCCGGACGCCTTAGCGGCTCGTAAATTTTCATCGGCGAGCAAATAATCGCGAGCGACGTTCCCCGTGGCTCCGGGCGCTGTTAGATTATACGGCCTAATGTTGTAAGATAGTCCCGACGTGGCCTGGTAACGACCGATGATTTATTGTAATAATGAACTCGGCCGTAACAATGCCTTTTAAAATTTAGTGGAAAAGCAAGACTTTCGCATACACACGCACATAAATGTACTTTGTAGCTTGTGCAATGGCTATCTGTGTATATATATATGCATTTATGAGTCACTATCTGGAGCATTATTTGAATAATATTACGGTTCGACTTATAAGAATAATAATAATACCCATAACAACGTCGCTACAATTTTAATGCAATTGCTTCTTTGTAAAACGTAATAGCTTTTGGTGCATTATAATTTACATATAAAATGTGTTATTTCCATTATCATTGAAAAAAAAAACGGGGTTTTCTTCCATTCAGTCGCTGCCGCTGCAGAATTCGCTTTAACTCCTCCGACGTAGCGCGGAGGCATTGTGCAGACGAAAAGAAGACACTAATTCTCTTTCTTCATTGCCGTCGTCACACCGCAATTTACTGTTCCCATAAATAAAAGTTTAGCAACAAAAAGTCACGCCGGCACGCAATATAAAGTTGCTCCAATTATGGTACGAAACTTGTTTTATTAAAAAAGATAATAATAATAATAAAACGTGAATACTTGGTGTACACAATTTTATTGCGTCTACACACTTGCATATTCTACTAAATTATTTTTCGAAAGGTAGCGTTCAATTTAATTTATTTAAAATGTTCTGTTAAGTGGTAGTTCATTGCGCGAGTAATTTTACTTTACTTTATTCGACAAAGTAACTCTTAATTTTGCTTTATTTTATTCGACAAAGTAACTCCGATTTTCTTCGTTCAAAAGTCAACGAAATTTACTTCTCAAACATATCGATCTTTCCCCCTCCGTTAAGTCCAGACCACCAGACACTCGCTGCAAACGACTTACAAATTTTGCCGAGGAAAAAAGGAAAGCGTTAAATATGCATCCCCATCGGAAGATCCAAGGGACTTTTTTTCCCGCCGCAAAAGGCCAAAAGATAAAAGCGAAGCCGGGAGCTCGCCCTTGAAATTCACAGTCAATTAAAAATCGGTCCGCTTGAAGATAGCCGAGATAAAGGGGCAGGGGGGAGCAGTCGCAGTATATATAGTAGCTGGGGGGGTTCCGGGGTGGCGGATGCACGACGGCCCATTGAATTTTTCAGTTCCACGGAATCGCGGCGACGACAAGAGCGAGGAGCGAGCGCGCGCGGGGGCAGACACAAAAGAAGAAGCGCCCACCTATAAGCGAAAGAAAAGAGGGAGGAAGCGAAAGAGAGACGGAAGGATCAGCCGCCAGTAAGTACAAGTATAGTTCGCGGTCCCACCCAGCCTAGCCTCCGAGCCATGTGCGCACACTATGTGTGTATTTACACGTGTAGATATCAATGTGTACATGTATATATATCAGTAAGTGTGTTCATTTGTGAATGTACGTACGTGTGTATGTATGTAAGCAAGCGTATGTGTGAGTGTATGTGTGTACGTGAGTGTGTGGGAGGGGATTCGAGCGCGTGCATGCGCATACGCGACGTCGAGTGGAAAAAGGCATTTTCTTCTGTAGGGGGAAAAAAGTCCCTTTTGAGGCGACAGGGTATCGCTTAACGCGCGCCCGAAGACACCTCGTTAAAAAATTCATGCGCACACCGCTCGCTGACTGCTCCTCTCTCTCTCTCTCTCACCCCCTCCTCCCGTCTTTTTTTTTACCCCTCTAATTGCTCAATCTCTAAGGCGCTTTGTGCCGGTGATCCTCGCTTCGACTGACTCCCAGCTGACGAAGTAATCAAGGCGGTTATCTAGACGCGCGGTAATTATCGCGACGGGGGGAAGGCGGGAGGGTGACACTTTGGCGAAATGGATGTCTCGCGTTTTATTCGACGCTATTTTTCAAATTAACGCGTGCCCCTGGCGTCTGCTGGCTGCTGGCGTGGGAGAGTTACGCGCGCGGACGCCCACGCGCGCTTTTTCAGTTTTTCCGCGAGAAGAGCGGAAAAGCCCGGGCTTCGCGGCGCCGAAATTTATTCACTCTATTTTGCGAATGTATGCGCCGGGGCAGTAAAGTATCGGAGTTATAGTGATTTGCCGCGAGATATTTCTTTTCTAACGCGAACGAATGGGCATGCTGATATTGAGAAAAAAGTCGCGGGGCATTACCCGCGGTATTGTGAAATTGATTGGATGGTGATAGTAGTGGCTGCATAAACTTTACAAGTTATACGTGTGTAAATAATAAAGTATTCATTAACGTCGACTTATCGAGTTTGGTTTTGCATGTGCTTTGTGTACCTCCGTTGAATTGTTGATTATAAACATGCGCGTGATTATTAATAATTATAATTCTTTTAGCGATACTTATTTCATAAATTCGTCAGCACATTATACTGCGGCAAATTAAATGTGTTTCAAACGTTTAATTGTATATGAAAAGATATTTCAATTCGCTATTTTTATACTTTTTATAAATTCAACTACACAGCTCAATGTTCCTTTATATAATTCTCTTATTTTTTATTATTTATTAGTTACCACTTATTATAAATTATCAATTATAATTTTAGTGACAATGGCACACTATTAGCTTTCTCTCATCCCTAACTATTCAGGGCATTCAGGTGTAAAGGTGGCGAAAACTAAATAAAACTGTAAAGGCACACTATAATTGCATAATAAATGCATAATAATAATTGCATAAATTAATTTCATGATTCATACAAGTTCATCATCAATTACTTCAAATTATAAACTTTCAGTACTTTTATTAAGAACGAGTAAAATATTTCGTATAATTTACTGATGTTTCAAATGTTAGATTTAAAAGAAAAATAAGGTATTTTTTTACGCTACATTTTTCGTGCCAACTATACTTTTTCCATTAAAACTTCTTCCTTTTTCCACTGCAGCATTTATTTGGTACAGCGCTGCATCTGATATACCGTTGACGTGTTAATATCAAGTATCAGAGATATAGTCACACTATCCATTGTATACCCGTCCAATGGAACTTGCATCGTACTTCAAGAAAAGAGACGATACGAAATGTAAAATTAGTACAAGATCGCAATGAAATATTACCGAATAAAATGTATAATCTTTACTTAAATCAATGTTAAACAAAAACGTAATTTAAAATATAACGAAATAAAAACTTTCGAGATCTTTTTTACGAAAAAAAACCTACAATTTCCAACTGTACATTTCACGAAGTAGCACAGACGAGTAACAAACGAAAATCAAAGTCTCGAAACTCAAAGGGCGCACCAGATTTCAAACTCAAACGATGATTTCACAACTCGGCTCTCAAATTTTAATTAAAAGTCTAATTAAAATGAGAGTCTGCTCGAGAGCGGCCTCTCGAATGCTAATAAACCTTCCTCAAAGAATACGAAGCAGCGTATCGCCGCGAAATTCGCGACGCGCCGAAAAAAAAACGGCGGTGTGTCCCGAGCTAACGGACGCGCGTGCGAGGCTGCGCGCGTCGAAAAAAAAAGCGACAAGTTCGCGCGGGGACGGGGCACAATGCCGCTTCCCGATTTACCTCAATGGAACCTTGAGCGAGCGGCGGGCGTTTAAAAAATGCAGCGCAGGGCTCTCCCCCCGGTGCGCGAAATCCATCAGCCCGGGGGACAATCCGTGTCGCGCGGCTCTTCCCCCCGGAACCTTCAAAGTCGACGCGAGCCGACCCCCACGGGCCAGACAGGAAGCTCTCGGCTATTTTTGATTTATTATTTTCCTCGTTTTTTCCTTCGTTTCTAGACGCAGCCGGCGAAAATAGGCGCCCGCGAGCCGCGATTAGCTCGCGGTGTGCCTCTCGGGAGGCCTGGAATTCGCGTTGACGAAACGAAAGCTTCGAACTTTTTTTTTGAGCTTGTAAATTGGGTGATTTCTCACTTTGAATTGATCGATATTTTGTAAACTCGCTTTTTAATGGCTATCGGGTTTGTGGATTTAGGTTGAATGTTTGCTGGATCGTAAAAAGGCTGGCTTTAATTTAGATGTACTACTTAGGAGGCACTTAGCTGATAAAATACGGGGGATCGTTATGATGATTAATTTGGAAATGGAAAATCAGTTAATTTAAATAAGTTTTCACTTGAAACTGTAAAAAGAGGAGACGCTTGACGGAAAAAGTGTCTTCTTAATTTTGATACTTTGCCAAGAAAAATGTATTTTTTTCAATAGATAGATTTAAAAAAGTAGTAATAATTATTGAAAACAAATATTTTGTAACTTTATTTTTCGTAAATCTCATTTCAACAAAAAACAAAATATTTTTATAGTGTTCAAGGATACAAACACATTTTAATCGTATCAAATAATTATCATTAAAATCGAATCGAATAATAAAAAATCGACTTTTTAATAATCGTATCTACACGTAATATTGATATTTCTTTGTATTAGGTACCCCTATTTTTTAGTTAAGGATTTTTTTTAACTCAAAGTAATAACTACCCTTGTCAAACGTTTCAAGTTATAAAAAATTTTACGGCATAACTGATATGTACCTTGGTATAAAAAAAAGAATCTAGTCGTAACTGGAAAATCCGCAATCTCACTCTTTGAAAAAGGCAAGATGACGTTTTTCTTGGCCCGAAGGGAAAACCGCGTCTTAAAGAAGAAGGGAAGTGAATAGATCGAGATAAAAATGAATGAAACTGTATCAACAAGAAGAATACATCAATAATGCATCTCTCCACTTTGCTCCTCCTTTGAGGCCGACGTCTTTCTCACCGGACTGCAGTAATCTATTCCGCCGTCTCCTTTCAGTCTCTAATTATTTACAGCTGACGCTAACGCACTACTTTCCTCGCAGCGAATGCAATTAAATCGAATTAATTTAATCTCGGCGCACGACATTCCCCGGGCTACTTCTCGATTCGACTTGTCGTCAATAATCCTATAAACGCTAATTCATTATGCAACCGAGATTCGTGTTTACGTCACGTAAATTATTCCCCGCCGCCGCGGTTTTAGCAGCGTCATTAAACGCTACACATATCTTCGCTAGAGCCCCGGCTCTCCGTGCCCGTTAAAAAGTGAAATCGACCGAAATGAACGAAAAAAAAGAAGACCCGCCGCTCGATCGTCGCAGGACACCGGGAGACCCAGAAGCAGCGCGGTGCTCCGAAAAAAAAAAAAAAAATTCGGCTTCGCCTCGAGAAATCCAGAGGCTTCCCTTTCTCCCGGAGAGCCGCCCACGCGTCGTCCTCCCGGCGTTAAGCGGACTCGACGGGCGAAAAAGGGGGCTGCTGCGCCTCATCCCCCCGAAATGACTCGGTGCCGGGCTCATTTACGCGCGGATTGGAAAGGGGAGATCGGGCCGCAAAGAAAAGCGGAGCCGCAAAAGAAAACGAGAATATTTCTCCTTAAAAAAAGAAAAGGTCGATGCATGTGCACTCACACCGCGGCCGCGGCACTCACACTTGCCCCGCGCGCTCGCCGCACAATAAGTAGGTGCAGTGCAACTCTCTCGAGGAGGGACAGTGCAGGCTCTCCGGAGAGGCCGAGAAAACGGCAGCGCCGATAGGAGAGAAACGAGAGGAGAGAGAGAGAGAGAGAGAAAGGCGAGCGTACAGAGTTCGAGGATTATTTCCGCGCAAATCGGGCCGCGGCGCCACGAGAAAAGAAAACAACGTGTGCGGGGAAATTCGCTATCGATTCGCGCGAACTGCATCGGGGGCTGTGTCGAGGCCGTGTCACGTTCGTCGCGCCCCGCCGCCGTTGCCAAATTTCCACTCTCTCTCCCTCTCTCTCTTTTTCTCTCTCCGTCTCTCTCTCTCTCTCTCTCGCTCTCTGCCCTACACCCACACGTATACTCTAGGACGGAAGGAGCGAAAAGTTTACCTTTCGGATGCCATGTTCCTCGTAGCGCAGGACGCAGCGGTGGCGGCGGCTCGCAGCGATCCGGCTGCACCCTAAGGCAGGCGTCCTCGTCGGTGCCCCGGGGGCGCGCGCGCGCGCGCGCTCAAGGGCGGCACTGCACGCACCGCTGTGCTCCCCTCCTGCGTCCGGCGTGCCGCTCGGTGTATCAGGCGCTTCCGGCTCGCCTCGTCGCCGTCGGCACTCGTCGCGCGGCGGCAGCGGCGCCGATGAGCTGCTCCGCCATTTTCCGCGCACCAGGCACACTGCACACACCGAGGGGGTCGCGCGCGCACTCGAGCCTCCGGCGGCGGGGTTAAGCTGCGCGTGTACGCGTGTTTTTTACTCTCTAGCGCGGGGGCGGCTGCTGTGTCCGTGCAGAGCGCGCGTCGCCGCGCTGCCTTGTGTATACCACCTCGAGCTCGGCCCCTGCGCTATTGGCACGCGCGCGCGCCGAGGCTTGATAGTGCGGCGGAGCGGAGGCAGCGGGTGTGAGAGGCGGCCACGGCTCAGCCAGCCGAGTGTAGAGGGGCCCCGTGCAGCAGCGACTGCCGTCTCGACCCCGGCGCCTCGACCGGGGGGGACACACTGCGAGCGCGCGCGGCTGCACACAGACACGCACACAGCGCACGATCAGCGCGCAGAGGCTGCTTCCTCGCTGCGGCCGGGCGAAACGATGACTAATGTCGTGGGAGCGCAAGAGCGGGCGGCGGGCTGCGGCTGCCCTGCCGCTATACGGCGGAGTCGCCGCAGCCGGCATGTGGAGAGCCGCCCGACGCTCGGCTAACGAGCGAGGTGGAGGTCCCTACATTATCTGCTCTAGACAACTTCGCGGTCATTCCCGGTACTGAAAAAGCCCAGGTAAGATCTCAGGGGAGCCCTCAGGTCAAAATCTCAGGTAACTTTTAAAGTGGCGCTGCGAAAACTCACCTGAGGTAAGACTCAAGTGAAATATTTTCATTCAAGATATAAGCAGCGTCGCTTTAAAAGTTACCTGAAATTTTGACATGAAAACTTAACTGAGATCTCACCTGCGAGCTTTTTCAGTAGCTCAGTTGAGAACTCAGGTGAGTCTTCAGGCCAAAATCTCAGGTAACTTTTAAAGTGGCGCTGCGAGATCTCATCTGAGATTCAAGTGAAATATTTTCATTCAAGATATAAGCAGCGCCACTTTAAAAGTTACCTGAGATTTTGGCCTGAAAACTCACCTGAGATCTCACCTGAGCTTTTTCAGTAGGACCCGTAATGAAAAAGCTCAGTTGAGATCTCAGGTGAATCGTCAAACCAAAATCTCAGGTGACTTTTAAAGTGGCGCCTCTTATATATCATCTGAAAATATTTCACTAAAATCTCAGGTGAGATCTCTCACCTGAAAGCTCACCTAACATCTCACCTGAAAAAAGAGAGAAAGTAAAACATTTTCAGCAGAGATACAAGCAGCTCCACTTTAAAATTTACCTGAGAATTTGGCCTGATGACTCACCTGAGATCCTGAGATCCCACCTAAGTTTTCTTAATAAGGCCAACAAACAATAGTTCTGGTTTGTGAAATAAAATTACAATTTATTTTGTAGTAGTATAGAATATTTTTATCGGCGTCGATTTAAAATTGCATTATCAGATATGGCCATTTCTGTAATACGTACGTGGGAATAAAAGTCCTAAAAGGCGTGAAGGACGGCATTTTTTCTGATCATGTACGATTATTTTAATTTATTATTATTTCTAGAGGCTGTCGCAAAATTACAATGCCAATAGTAATCAAAAACGATGACTATACTTTGTTATCCTCTGGGTATGCACGATATGCAATTTTTCTGCTCTTTTATAAGTTACTTTACATTATTTTCATAATTTCCAATTCGACCTATTTTATGCAATTTCAACCAACAATAAAATCATATATTATAATCATTTGAACAATTGCAAAATAGTACTTTTCGGTAATATAGCGAACAATATTTTATGATACGAGGGTGAAAAACGCCATTTTATCGGACGCTAGCGGCCGATAAGTAAGGCGCTTTACGGCCTAGTAATTAGTATCATAAACTAGTTGTACTTTTTAAAATGTGCATAAAATAAAAAGTAACTTGCTTTTTGTTTTAAATAAACGTGAATAACTATTTTTTACCAGATTTTTATACTGATTCTTATTATAAACAATTGCCATCCGTTTTATTTAATTCTGTGAAAACAAAAGGAACTGCGATGACAATTGAAAGATTGCAACACTCGAAAGCAAACGAATGATTTTTGGAGCAGCAGCAAGAAATCCGTTTAATCAATAACAAACAGACGACGCGAGTAGCGCAACAATAATCAGCTGAGATTTAAATGCCAATGGCTCAGCCGAATGAGCGCCATCTTTGATCGATCAGCTGTACGATTTCGAAAAACAGGAATCTATATCTATAGCTATACCTACAAAGTGACTGCTGACATTCGCGTGGGTTACTCGCGGAGTAATATGCTAGATCCTAAGAGAAAAAGCGTGACGCATCCTGCACTCATTCAGCAATAAATTTCCTCCTATCGTCGACGATTTCGCGTTTATCTTTGTTTGTGTGCAAGTGCTGAACCCAGACGACATTCGAGAACGAACGTTGCTTGTAACACCGTCGTGTCAGATTTATCGTGCAGAGAACCAGCTTTCTTCTTTCGAGAGTAGGTACAAGTTGGGAGTACTCAACTTCGTCGCAGCTCGCAGAAGTAGTGATTTCAAGGTCACTATGGATCAAGACGACGTTTTGACGATACTGAAAATCTTGATGATTGGTGAAACCAACGTCGGAAAGTCCAGGTAAGCTTCGCAGCATCTGTTACTAACAAATTGGAGTGTGGGAATTTTTTACTTATGCAGACAGTTAGAGAACATTTTATAGGTTAACGTTACTAATGTTGTTGTGAAGAGTATTACTTACATTGGTATCTTTGTTACAGTATTTTGTTAAGGTTTACCGAAGATGAGTTTCATGATAACATACAAAATACAGTAGGAATGGATTATAAATCAAAAAAAATTTCCATCGATGGCAATACCGTCAAATTAGCCATTTGGGTATGTATCTTTGTTTCTGATATCTTTTATCGTATATGTAATGTGTACATTTCTTTAATCTTTCTTATGTATACTGCATATTCTTTAATGTACAACAAACAAACTGTTTGTCAAATTTAATTCTGTAAAACATTCACTATTAAACTCCGTTTGTAGGATACTGCTGGACAAGAACGGTTTCGAACATTGACACCTAATTATTATAGAGATGGTCAAGGAGCAATATTAGTTTATGATGTCACAGATAGAAGTACATTTACAAGATTGGACACATGGCTGAATGAATTACACACTTATTGCAATAAGACAGATATTGTTAAGATGGTAGTAGGTAATAAAATTGATCTTCCAAATAGACAAGTCACTACAGAAGAAGGTTTACAGTTTGCAAGAAGGCATCAAACTCTGTATATTGAAAGCAGCGCAAAAACAGCAGACGGTGTTAAATGTTGTTTTGAAGAACTTGTTCAAAAGGTACATAGTTTAACTCACACAATTTACACAAGATACCATTGAACTTCATCTATTTTTACTTACTTATCTTTATCTATTTAAGTTAATAAGTGAAATGAAAATGAATATTATTTTTTCAGATAATTCAAACACCAGGATTGTGGGATACCTATTCTTATAAATCGTTTAATGGTGCAAATGGTGCTAGCGGGCCAAGGCAGCGAATGGGGAGAAGAGGAATGCAATTGACGGATGATTACGAGCCAGATAATACCTACTCTAGCTGTTACTGCAGTTTAATTTAATTTAACTCACAGGGGGGAATATCCATATGGTGCAAAAGAAAATTGCTATTAATTTTCACATTTTTAAATGGGCATAACTAAAAGCTAAAAGTACTACTAATATTGAAAATAGAAATGTATATAAGTATGTTGCTTAGCTACTTTTTTCTACGTTTATCAAAATTAATAGCTCCAGAATTAACATTAATGTTATTAAAACAAATTATATTAATTCGCAAAAAGCTTTTATCATTAAACTTCTGTGGCTTTTGAGCATAGTGATTTAATTCTATTTTTGATTTGATTTTAATGTTTGCATTAAAATGTAAGATCAAATTGTATAAGATGTAAGCCTATAATATCATATTAATTTTAAAAGGGATCTAACTGCGTTTATAATCATCTAATTCAACTTTTTACGTAGATTTAAGAAATAATAGTCAGTGTCAATATTTGAGGTAAATAGAATTGCTATAAAATGACAAACCCAGTGTTATCTCGATAAAAAAAAATAATGGATTTAAATCATTATGCTGAGAAATCACAGGTTTTCGCACTATCAAAATCATCCATTAGTAAACACTTCATACTGTATCATCATTTAAATATCATAATTTATTAAACTATTTTCATGTATTTGCACCGCTTAAACTCATTTTTGAGACTTACCATCTAAAAAAGTAAAGTTTTAAGAAGAATTAGGACTAGATTTGTAATAAAAGAAATCACTTTTGTAGCCTTTTGTATGTTATAATTGCGAAAACTATTATAATGAAGTAAGAAATAATCACACAGTGCTTGCATACCTGTATGATCTGTATGATTATTAAATTTAACAAATTTGTTATCTATATATGTATCCATCGTGATATTATAAATGTTTCAAAGAAACATATATTGCGGTAAGACTGGTAAAATGCAGTGAAAGATGAAGTTTCATGTACAGAAAATATTGAAAAATATTTATTTGTAAATAAAGTGGTCTTTCCACTAAATAAACGATTATTTTAATTTTTTCACCCATTATTTCAATACTACATACAGGTGTGTGCTTTATTTATACAATGGTCTTAATAACCGTGTGCATAAATATTTACATCTCCATTAAAACAATTGAAAAATTACTTTTCCAACATGGTTATTCTAAAATTAAATAATATCAAAAAAGAGAATTAATTAATAGATCGAATTTGTGCAATCCAGAATGCAATAATGTGCTGTCCAAAACAATTAGTATTTCACGAAGGTACCCGAGACATTAAATTAACAATAAGTTTAACAAGTAACAGCCTCGACGTTTGCGGAGAATGGAGCAAAGAAAAACTTTTATCTCTTCTTACCAACAAATTACTAAATCAACGCAACTTTTCCGATGACAACGATGAAATTTTATTTACACTCAATCACGGAATTTACAGCGAAATAGTGATATCAAAATTATTGAAAAACGGTAAAAAAACAACTTTTTTTAAGTTCAACTTTGAAGGCACTTTCACATTACGTCTTTGCAGGCATGTCAAAAGATAATATTATCAGAGCGATGAAGTGCGGCCTCCAAAATCTTTCGTACGACGAGCTGCGTTATTTCTACGAGTTCAATATCACGCCGGATATGCTATGGTACGCTCCGCAATTAACGCGCAAAATGATTCCGTAGTAAAAAATAAAGTGTAAATTGCGAACCCGATTTTTCAAGGTGCAAAAATTTATTGTTGAAGGACATGGACAGAGAGATGATAAAGAAGCTGATAGACGCGGGCCTGACCGAAGACGAGTGCGTGAGCGTCACTGTGCTAGGCTTGATCGAGCAGGATCAATTCAACATTTTCCGCTTGACGACGAAAGGCATCGCCGCCACCAAAATATTAAATTGGCAGGGCCCCGAGATAAACGTTCCCAGCGGCGTCGTCGCGTTCCTTAGGAAATTAGGCATCGACGAGTGCACGTTGCAAGCAGTGGAGAAGAACGGAGTCAGTCAGGAAGTTTTGGAGATGCTGTACGATCTAGGATTCGACGAGACCGACGTTCAGTCCGATCCCTTGACTAGCAGCTCTGTTATTGATCCAATGGTAGCGGGCTTATTTTTCGAAAACTTAGCATTTTTCTTTTGGTAATCCAATTTTCTATTTTAGAACGTAATATATAAATGCGAATTGGATGTAATAGAAGAAGATAAACCCTGCTCCAATGTAAATTTGGATCAAGCGTCACTGGAAAGTAAATCTTCTGCTTCGAGAGAACTGCCGGCAGCTGTAAAAAATCAGATTTTGGAAAAAAAGAATTATTTGAGGTTTTGAAAAACGTTATTGAATCAATGAAATAAAAGTATATCAAGTACTTATGTATACTTTTTCTTATAGGCAAACTTTCATGGCTCCTCTGACTTGGGCTCTTAAAAAGACGCTGCAGTACAATCCATCAAATCCCACTCACTATCTTGCCTGCCAGCTTTTCCGGTGGCAGTACAAAAACGTTGATCCAGCAGAGATGAACGAGGTGCTGGACTTCGTAATCGACGAGACGTTGAGACGAGATTTACAACTACTGGTAAGTAAAAAAGTAAAATGTCGATTTTACAAGTAGAAACATTTTTTGTTATTTCTGCGTTTTTTTATGTTTAATAAATAAATATAAAAATATTATTATGAGAATCAAACGGAACAAGAAGACCGTAGCTCAAAGAGATCAGACGATGTGCCTTGTAAGCGTTGCGCGGAGGAAATGGAATTACACAGAGTAAAAAAGTGCTCCTGGAAGTACATGAAAAAAATTATGGACCGGAGCACGTGTTCGTTTCCGAACCTTTGCAGCTCTTGTAAATTAAGCACATAAAAAATTAACAAGTCCAATAAAATAATTTAGCTTAACGTAAGAAAATTAACTTAACTTAAGATAATTTAACGAAATAAAAAGTATAAGTACTTGGATTAGAAGTTAACTTTAATTCTATTCAAAGTTAAAATGCTAAGGATGTGGAAACTAATGGATAACAGAGTTTCAATTGAAAGCGCATGAATTTGTAGAAAATTCTTTTATTCCATTATTATAATGAGTTTCGTACATTTGTCATGTGTTTTATTGGAAATATTCCGAGCGCACTGATCGCACTCAATATGAGCAGATATTGAATCAAACAAATGTAAGGACGTCACATTCAAAACAGACGCTCTCAGCGCGTCGCGGCAGTGTTTGTAAATATACGTTTAATGTGAAAATTTGTGTAAAATCTGGATCGCAAAAATAATAAAAAAAAATATTAAATCCTTACAATAACGCCATGTCGAAGACTGTTTGAGTAATTACAACTCGAGCATGGATACCACATTAATTCGTTTTCGCTATGGAAAACGCGATTGAAAAATGTATGACATTTGCATTGAATACTGCACGTATACATTGACCATGGAGTTATTACAATACAGTACAGGGAGTTTCTGGTCATTTCCTAAATCACTTTTTTTCAGACTTTGTTTCAAAAATTTCACAATTTCATCAACTGCCCCGTATAATAATTATAATATGCAACAATATACAATGTTCACTGAAACCTTTATGATCACTGTGCTTATTGCATTTAAAAAAATTATTCTTTACTAATACAGTTATAATATTAATTACAAGGTACGATCAAGCAATGCTGGATTTTATCTTAATTAACAAGTCTTATAAACGTCAAGAAAAGTTCTAACATTAATATCCTTGTATAATCGAAAAATTTTATTATTTTCAACTCTATTTTTAACTATAGTACTTTTTAATTTCAGACTTATGTTGGAAGAACGTAAAAAATAGCTACCTTCAATTTTCTAGTAATACATATAAATGAGAATCAGTATTTTTTGTATTCATATTTCTAAACGAATATAAGCTGACTTACTTTATTAATTATCATTGTTTTAAGTCTTACCAAATTGATTTAAATTTTAACATCACAGGAAATTTACAATTCAGGAATCTAATGTACATTTTACTAAAAGAATGAAAAATTACTACAATATTTACATTATTTTGACTAGTGATCAGTTGTAAACTACACCTTCACTTGTCAAAATAACAATATAAATATACAAGACATTTTTCTCTTCTTAATTTACAGTTGCGTAATATAATCTTTCAAAAGGAGTATATTGCAGTCGAAACTGTCAAAGAAACTAATTTTTAATTAGCTACAAATTGTAAAAGAAATTTGTCTAAAATCAAATGGCTACCAGCACATTTTGCCGTACTCTTGTCTGGTGCAAAGTTGCAGCGAACGTTAATAAAATAGCAACGTATCAAAATATATGTTTTGCATCTATCTGTTTGGTCTATGTCCTGAGCTACTAACAAAATAACGGGTTTTCCTAATCAATGTTGTTTCACACTTTTTTAAAATTATATATAATATATATAAAATGGAAGTACAAATGGAGAAGTAGATAAAATCCATGGACGTTTTCTAGGTGTTAGCGCTAAATTAATGAAGTTCATCAAACACCACTGATAATTTAAGGATTAAAAAGCGTTCATTAAAATAAAATAAAATAATTAAGAATACTTATATAAAGTCTTCATAAACTAATTTTGACAGTACAAAAAACATTTACAATTCAGAAAATTTAAGAACTTTTTCGCAAATTTTGCCAATTCGATCTCGAGAATCAGTGAATTAGGCATTGAAAACGTATCTCTAGTTCACTTGTCTCAAAAAATAATATTAAATTAAGTTGATCATTTGTAATGTAACATAAAAAAATTCTGTTTGAATCAATCATACCGTCTCTGAACAGTGCAAAAACTTAGCAAATGTTACTTTAGTAAAATTATTTCTCGTTGTTTTCATTTCGTAGTATTTTAAACTGAATACACTTGGAGTTTTGCAATCTTTGCCTTCTCTTCTTCTGATTCATCTCGGCAGACCAGTAATGTATGTGATAACCCGCATGTTACTGCAGTAACGTAAAGACCTTCTAAAGCCTTCACTTCCATTGGAGTAGTCGATGACTTTCTCATCTCACCGAAACCCTAAAATCATTAATTTGTTATTAAAATGAACATTTTAATGTATTTAAAATCGTCGAACAAAACTCACCAGTTCACCAAAGGTGGGACTGCAACCCCAAGCGATAACAGATTCATCAGCAGCTACAACAACGCTGGTCTGAGAGCAAGCGACGCATCTTATATCCCATCCTGACAAGTCTTGAATAGGCTTCGGGTACATATTAGCCTCGCCAGTGCGTTTCGACTGACCGAACAGTAGCATATTGCCGTGCACGTTGACGACGAGACTGAAGCTGCTGCCGCAGTAAACTGCCTTTACACCGCGACTCGGCGGCTCCAAGAATTTGATCAGCCTTGGGACAAGTTCGTCGCGCTGCTCGTTGTGGCCGAGACGGCCAAAGCCACCGAAACCCCACGAGAAGGCGCGATTCTTACTGTCGATGGCGACCGTGTGATTGTAGCCGCAGCTGAAATCCGTAATCTCAACTCCGTCCAGCGGTGTTATATGCCCATCTTTCGTGCGTTCCACATAGATCACGATCCGCTTGGGGGCTTTCTCAAAATGGAAAGCTAATTTTGTACTAGTTATGAAATATTTGCCATCTGTGTTATGGCCCAAAGCACCATATTCTGGACATCCGAAAGAATGTAAACCACCTGAAAAAAGTTTCAATTAATTTTCGTGAACTAATATACTGGTTCTTTTTATTTTCTTAAATGCTTATAAATGTAAGAAATAATTAAAGTTTGAATGAAAATTTGTAATATAATAATTATAAAAAACATAGTTACCTTTTATATCGAGGATCATAGAAAATTCAGCTCCACAACCAACTTTTACAATTGGAGCACCTGTGTACTTTACTTTTGTTGCGCTAAGTATCATAGCATCAGATTTTCCAACACCACACTGACCCAGCTTATTATCACCAGCACCATATACAATACCACGACTGGTAAGAAACAGAGTATGTGCTCGACCACAAGCAGCTGCTATAACTGTGTGGCCTTTAAGTGCTTCAACTTCAGTTGGTTCATCACGACGCTTGGTGTCACCTACCCCCAATTGACCTAAAATTAAATTTAAACATTATCTTTAAATACTTTACAATTTCCTAATTTTAAAAACTAACTTCTGTCTCTTTCTTACCTTTGTCGTTTCTGCCAAATACTAAGCATCTATTATCTTCAGTGACGATTACACTGTGTGAAGCAGCAGGTCCCGAAGCAACTAATCTCACCCGAGAGCCATTTAAGTTCTTAAAAGTGTGTGGAGTCCACAAACTTCGGCCAATGTTGACTTTTGCTCCTTTTGGCGGTGCTTTGCGACCTGCTATGTCCCAATTTGTCAATCCACACATGAGTAAAGTACCAGCCTTGCCCCATCCTCCCTAAAATTAATAATGACAATATTTCAATAACTTATAAATTTGAATTTAAACAAAAAAATGAACTAATAAAAAATTTTGAAAACTAATATTTATGCTCCGATTTTTTGGAGCAACCATGACACTCATTTGTAAAAAGAAAAACAAAAAGAAAAACGTAACAATCGAAAACAAAAGAGTCCCACTTTAATGCTAAATGCAACAAAAAAAAATGCTTACTGCGCTAAAACTGATGGCCAAAAGTCAAGTCACGGTGTGTCGGGTCCGAAAAGAACACTCGCCGAGAGGCAGTAAACGAGGAACAAAAAGTGAAAGAGATAAAGCGAGTAGACGAACAGCGCGAGCAGGAGATTCACGAGGAAGAAGAGGATCGTAAACATGAGAAACGGCATAACGGTCCGCGCGGGCAACGGGCGCCCAGCAGCTGCTCGCCCGAGAGGAGCCGAGGCGCGCGCCTACATTGCGAGTCGCAGAACCGGGGGCCTTATAACGCGAATAAAAAAAAAATTGCATAATTCCCCGATCGGCGCGGGTCGCGACTTTCATTCTCGCGCCTGCATCTTTCTTTCTCCCTCCCGCGCTCCCCCCGCGCGCAGGCGACTATCTCTCTTTGGGAGCGTCGCGTAGAGGTTGCAAAAATAACCGGCGCAACCACCGCTGCGGCCAGTTCGAATTACAAAAAGATAACCTTCAAATCGGAGGGAAGCCGCGCGCGATTCCCGTCGCCCGTCGACTCGATTTGATAAACAAAAATACCGAGATTACCCCCCGAGTGCTGTACACACCCGGCGGAGGGGGAGCCGCGGAATAAGCGGGGGACGCTCACCTCGGGCGCGGGCAGCTCCGGGATGCTGGCGAGATCGGCTAGGTCGTCCTCGGCGTTGTCCTCGCCGTCGGCGTTCTCCTGCTGCTGCTGCTGCTGCTCGTCCTCCACCTCGGACTCGTGCTCGCTCGAGATGTCCTCCTCGTCGTACTCGACCTTGCGCGACTTGCTCTTCGGCTTGCTCTTGGTGGCGGTGCCCTTCCTCTTCGACGACATCTTCGGCGGTCGATGTACCTCGTTTTCTCCTGCTTTTTTCCTTTTCGTCGCCGATGTACCGCTGCTGCGGGCCGCTACGCGCGCGGGCACACTACACTGCACACACAGTCGCGCGCGTCACTCTCCGGGGCTCGGCGCGTCCGTCCGTGCGTGCGCTCGGCTGTGTTGTTGTTGCGGCGGCAGGGGCAGAGGGACGCGCGGCCCGTGATGCTACGCTCTTTTTCCCAGGGAGAGAGCGGCCGCGGGGCGCCGATGCGCGCGCGCGCCGCTGCCGGCTTTTTATTTTAGGCTGACTTTGCAACGGTCGGACGCCTTGCTACGTCCCCCCCTCGCCGCGCGAGAGTACTGTAGGTACTTACCTTTTAACGCGGATACTTCCGATTTAGTTTAATTGGGGGTACTTGTTTTTTGCGGTAACTGAAATTGAAGGAGATCAGGATTTTTTATGTTGTTGCGTAAACTTTTAGAGCAAATTTAATGTTGATAATTATAAGGTTTATATAAAACTCTAATGGGAAATGCAATTTTTTATTTATATATAATCGGTAAGATTTGTTTTGCTAATTAAGCATTAGTTCAATAATTAATGTCAATTATTCTACTCCTTTTGTTGTAATATTGTTTTATCAGAGTTTCTTCAAGAATAAATCTATAGCTTTTTGGAAAAAGGGCAAAACTCCAAATTTTTTATTATAAGAATTATTCGATTTCTATACGGTTGTATTGTTTTTCCAAGTATAAATCTGTGTGCTTCTGGAAAAGGTACATTTTTTTGTAAAAATTTAGATAACCATAACTGGCAAATCTTTGATGGATACTTTTTTTACAAAAAAAAGGATTGCTATAAGGAAAAGGACACAACGAAGAAAAGCGCATTTAAAAAAAGACCAATATTTAATTTGCCATTTTTAAAGCACTAGGGAAAAGTGAACTCTTTCAGAACCTGGTAAATTTGAGGTATCGTTCGTACTATAACTAAGTTTAAACTTGGGGTAATTATCAGGTTTCAGTAGAGTTTACTTTTCTCTAGCGCTTAAAAAAAGACAAATTAAAATAGTCCTTTTTTGAAATGTGCTTTTCTTCGTTAGGCAAGACGATAAGGGCAACGATCCTAGCCACGAGGACGCATTTTCATCTTAATAGAAAAATACCATCCGCAATAAGCTTATAAAAATTACTTTTTACTTCTTCCCGGAAAAATAATAATTAAAAATTAAAAACTTATGTCTCGAAAATGAAAAAAGTGGCGTTATGCCCTTTTGCCAGGAAGCCGCAGAAATAATTGATTAAGAAACATTATAATTAAAAGAAGTTACATTCATATAATATAAATACTAAATAATAATAAATTTAAATCATAATTAAGTAATTTTCTCAATATAAATCGTTAACGATTCAAAATTGCATTAATATTAAAATACATAGCTTTGAAGAAATTTTTTTATCGCTAGTAAAAAGATTTAGAATAATAGAAACACTTATCATAAAAACTAATGCAAATCAGCAAATCTATACATCATATTAGTGTGCCTGTAGCGCGATCGAAACATGCATGTGCCTACGTGACTAAGCGCAAAGGTAAAATTTTTTACTGAATCTGATGGTTTGACGCGTGGCTGGTGCACTCCAATCAATAAAATTACTCTGATGTACAAATGGAATTAATATGGGAATATACGTTATGAATGTGGCTTAAAGTTTTTCTCCGTCCTTTTCTCATTCGTTCGCCGCTCTGCGCTTTCTTTCTTTTACATTTATATATATACCTATATATAATGAAACCTCCTACGTACCTATACATTATCCTTCGGACAGGTCAAAATTTTAGAGATCCTTAACTCGGTAAAATTTGAATTTTATATTTACAATCTCTTTTCTACTCTACTATATGTAAAATTCAATTTTTTGTTTTAAACTCCAAAAATTTACGTACTTATATGAAGCAAGTAGCTATTATAGGAACATCTTACGCATAATAGTAATTAAAAAACTCATGTACAGTGCACACAACGTAGCGGTACAGTTATCCTCGCGCTCGGCCGTAAACTCCTTGACTGAAACCATTTCCGCCTCGACTAAACGGTTCTCCAATTTAAAAAGAAATAAAAAACTAAAATTAAAAGTTTCAAAACTTGTCAAAATGAGATATACAGCCACCGCGCGCGATCCTCGAGTGCGAGAGAGAGAAAAAAAGGACAAGCGTGAGACAGAGAGCAGGGATCTAAGAGGCGGAGCCGCAAGGAGCGCGCACCTTTCCGGGAAAACTTTTCACCTGTTCTCGGCTATACAGCGGTACAGCGGGCCGTCGTCACGGCGTCGCCTCGTCGGGCCGCGCTGCTGCGGCTTAGCCGTAGGTATGCGGGGGGCTGCTGCGCCGAGGGGTCGTTTATACCTGCGGCTGGCTGGGCTTGAAAAAACGCGCGGTTTTCCCGACTACGTCGGCAGCTGCGGCGTCGAGATACGGCGGCCCGATGACATTCGTCGGCGCGGCGCGGGGCGTATAATGGCGGTGGTGGACGAGCGGCGGCGGCAGCCGGGTCGCCGCGGGGCCAAACACGCAGAAAAACACGGGGCCACCTGGCGCTCGGAAATCATAATAAAAATATAACCGCGCGCTCCGGAGATAAATGTAATAAGCGCTCATAAAGCCGCGGCTCGCTCCGTCTCGTTCTCGCCCGATCCCGGAGCGGGCGCATGCGCGCGGGAAAACGGAGAACCGCGGCTGCCATTTTCGAAGAAAATGCGCGCTCTTCGCGGGAACTCCGTCTGGGAGGTGTCCGATTTAAAGCGGATTAATTCGATTTTCTCGCAGTGGACCAAGGTCGATCGATTTTCCGCGATTATTATGATGGTTTTAAAGCTTTGCTGGAAAATTACTTTACATTTTCAAAGTGTGCGAAGTCTCGTGACGTACTAAAGTGGTACCTTACTCGTCACGTTTGCGAGTTGCGTGGGAGCGACAGTCATATAGCTGGGTCTGTAAGCATCGTGCGTTTTGCGAGCGATGACAATTTAAAACCAAGCCGCGCTTTTTCAAACGCGTTCGTACCGTTTAACGATTAGTCATTCGGCGCAGGGAAGATTCATTAGCGAAAATATGATCATTAGTATATTTACGACACTCGATGATTGCCATCAAAGAACTAACGATCGCAAAACCCATAATGGTTCTAGATATGGTCGTTAACGATGGATTAAATAAAAGAAACTATCACCATCTTTATATGCCGATTCCTTCCCAAACGCTGGAGGTTCGGTCCGATCTGGGCGAAGCGGTACCGTTCCCCGGCTAAAAATGATTTTTGTACATGATTGTACAAATGGGCGTATGATCATACTTGAAAAATGTACCTAATTATTCATATACTGTAATCCTATTTGAATTATGTTTCTATATAACTACAATTGATCACACATAACCATGTATAATTATGTCTAATTATATAAAACGATGTATATAACTACACTGCGCGACACTTAAATCGGTAACATTCGTTCCGCTCCTTCCGTTTGCCTAAGCATTCATATAGGTTCCCGCCTATATCTAAGTATCGTCATTCGTCGATGAATCATAAGTCTATCTATAAATTTGAATAAGTGAAATTATCCAAATGCACGTTAAATAAGTGTATATTTGCATGAATTTCACGTATTCAAATTTAGAGCGCAGTGGAACGGATGTTACCGAATTAAGTTTCGCGGAGTAAAAAATTTTGTTTGAAAAAATAATTTCAAAATATTTATTATATAAACTAAACAAAATTAAACAATAATATAGTTACAAGACTAAACGATATTTAATTGAAGTTGGTGTATATAAAATAAATTTATAATAATATACATATAAGTATATGTATATTAAATGTACAAAAGTAGAATATTATTTACGCTTTAAACTGATCATTTACTTTAGTTTATGATGTTCTCCAATTAATCTTTATTTTAGATAGTTCTTTAGTCGTTTAAATTTGTACTGCACTTAAATTTTGAATTTTTAACCGAAATTCTGGACCTATAAATTATTTGTTAAATTATCAGGATAAGCCAAATTAATTTTTCTTTTTAATAATCACGAGTATTATTTAATGCACTGTATGTAGATAAGTTAAATTTCGTAGTGGCGTTCCGCGGATTAGGGATGTATTCTTTTATGTCATGCATGACTTATATCCAAGACAACTTGGCCCCTTTTTACTGATTAGATTTCCATTGTTTGTTATTTCTTTTAGGTAGATAATTTAATTTTGTTTTTTCCAGGATTTAAATATTTAAATATTTTAAACGCGTGTAATCAGTTTTTACTTTGGTTAATTTTTGCTTTTATAACAACAAAAATAATTATTCTGATTTAAAATTTTTTTTCAAAAAATATTTACAAAGTTTTATTGAATTAATAACAAAAGCGTATGCCTACGTTCTAGACGTTACTGTACTTTTCCGTAAATACGAATATCTTCTTTATCACGATCAAACAAATAAGCAGCGAAAATTTCAATACATTATAAAAATTTCGATCCCAAACAAATATGACACATATAAGAATATACACTTATTTAAACAATTCAAGCACCATTTAACTTTTTAAAGTGCACTTGTGTACGGAATTATACACAATTACAGATTCCAAAATACAAAATTATTTTCATCGACAATAATTAGTATAATTATATTATCACTAACTTAAATCCCTATATATTGTAGTATGTGATATTTAAGTTGTACATTTTTAATTTTTCTTACATTGTTAATTTCCAAGTATCCAATATACTTAAAGTTTACATTAGCATTGCGTAAATCTTTCCATAAAAATTAAAATTTCCTTTGTTAGTCATTCGTTTTACCAAATATTTTAGACGCGCAAACAAGTTACCCCTCGCTTATGCGGTGGGCAATCAAGAACCTTCGAAAGGCGTGTTTATATTTTCATGCTTCTTCATACAACATTCGCAATCATCCTCGTCAATGGCCTTGCGGTCTAAAGCGCAGGATAAAGTTTTCAAGAAAATGTAACTAGGTTCGAGTCCTTCATTATTTTGCATTTGAGAGCTTTTTTTATTTTTTTTTTTAGCAAATCAAAGTTTTTTTATCTTTTTTGTGTCAATATTGCGATCGTTAATGTGATTTTTCATGTAAAGTATTTCATTAACAGTATCGTTATTTAAAATTTTACTTTAGTGAACATAATTTCATCTGTTTATTAAAGTAAGAATATTATTATATTCGTTTTTATACGGTTTTTTATACTCATATATGCATTGTTCCTTATCTTTTAAAGCCAGAGATTTTTTAACGTACAGCTTCTTAAATTATCGATCTTTCTCCAAGCTTTTGTTTGCTTTTTTGGTAGATTCTTGTATCACTTGTATGCATACAGGTCTTATATAGGAACATAGTTATCGTGAAATAATGAAATTCGTTTTTTTATAGAAAAAAACCTTGTTTTAGTAACCTTTGTCGAAAATTTTGATATTTGGAATCTAATATTGAATGACATGTATAAGTTAGGCTGGACTTTAGTTGAAGACTAAGTCACAGGTGATGGATCTGTAACAAATCTTCTACTTTTTTAATAAATTAAGGTGATTTTGGAAATTGAAATACATCTTTTAATTTAAAGTTATTTTTAATTTCAAAGTTTATTAAGTTATTTTATTTCGTTTAAATGTGAATTTATTTCCATAATTTTAAAACAACTCAACAAAATTTTTTCCAGGATTTTTTTCCCTAATCAACAATCTATAAAAATCGTCCAGAAAAGAAAATTGTTAAAGAATTTCTTTTGTTAAAGAAGATTTATCTTTTGTAAAAGCAATTCTTAGAAACATAAAGAATCTAAGTAATAAAGGTATATTCTCTAAAATCTATAAGATGATCACCTTCGTAGATTAAGCAAATTTCCCTATTTTACAAACACTTTGAATGACAAAGTAATAAGAAGAAAATTATAAGCATTTTCCGTCTAAATTTGAATTTGCAATTGAGTTTGTGAAAATAAATTTCTTCCCCGACGAATTCGAAATAGACTCGTGAATTGAAATTTTTATTTTTAAATGAATCTTATAATAAAGCAGACTAAAAGAACTTTTATTTTTTTGATATATAAATGAGTAAATATTCAATTTTTTTTTTTAATTTAGAATAAGAAAAAATTAAAATCGAGTTATAAAAGCAGCATAAAGTGTGATTCTGGATAGTAAAATGTATAACTTAATGTTTCGATGTTAGTTACAAATCTTCTACTTTTTTAATAAATTTAAGGTGATTTGGGAAATTAAAAGAAAAGATCTTGTGATGTTATTTAGTAAAATTGATTGTATTTTATTTCATTTAAAAATCATGTACAAAGTTTCTGTTACAACAAATTACACGAATTTCTAGTCGTCGATAATGCAGGTCGATGTTTCTACGCAATGAGCCCGCGAATTCGGACTTTGTTTTGATATCCCCGCGCTCGGCCGGGGCGCACACTCGCCCGCGGTAAGGGGGGTGCAAAGGTGAATCGTATACATGTGTATTTACTTTTGCTATAAGATGCTTTTCCAGTCAAAATGTTAACAAGTCGTCGGTGGCCGTGAGGTTTGGGTTACTCTCTGTCATCAAGGAAGACCTGGGTTCGATTCCCAGCTGGAGACTCCACTTTCATCTTCGACGGCGACACTCCACCCAGCAGCTCTTCCTAGTTTTCTTTCTAGTCAATTTCGACTCCACTGTATATACCTCATTATTCCATCAATCATCAGTGCAACCAAAGAACACAGGACGGGATGATGATGGGCGAAATTGAGGCGACGAGTTTTCCCTGGCCACTCCTCACCTCCATTCCGGCCACTTGATCCTGCCTGCGAAGAGTCTGCGACAGCCGTCCTCCGGTGGCTTAATGGTAAGAGCGTCCTACTGCACGAAAGTGCCCAGACGCCACACGACGACACTTTTGCCTAATTTTTTAAAGTTTT
>UXGC01001221.1:0-30460 GCA_900480045.1 Eurytoma adleriae
AGATTCTACTGAAAATTCGGAAAGTTAAATTTACTTCCAATTTCACAGCTAAATCTATTGTGTAAACAGTTGAATTTACTTTTTATTTTTTTCGATGCGGAGTCATCCTGCGAGAGATTTTATTATCTTTTCTCTCGTAATGTGAAAGAGTAAAGAATTCACTGCATTCGAAGGAAAAATCACTCTCCATCTGAACAAAATTGAACTACCTTATGCTTTTTTGGTGCTGTCTTTTTCACTCAAATTGAGGTCTTCACTCTTTTACATAATTGTCAGAGTTAATGTTTATTTAAAACTAGATTTTATATACATCATCATCACGATACTCCAAAAAATTCTCATAATATATCAAATATACTTCCATCTATATAAACATTTTTAAACTATTACTTACCCCACTAAAATGCGTACTTTTTTCAAGTGAGATCTCGTATGAGATCTTATTTTGATCGCACGCGTCATTCGATGCTTGAAATTCGTTACGAGAACTCGCACCTACAGCATTTACACGCGGGAAAGCTCTCCGCTGATGGAGTTGCGGGATGTGTGGGAATGAGCGACGCACGAATGGAGCGCATTGATTTGAAAGCAATGCTAAATGTATAAGCTAAGGCGTAATTGATGGATGTTATTGAATGGGCATTAAAGTGTTTGCTTTTACAAATACTTGCCTTTATTATCTGCCGAGTGAACTATAACACGATTGGCTTGGTGCAGTCGATTGAAAAAATTATATTTTCCGAAATCCATAAAAAAATTATGTTTTACGCGCAAAAAATATCTAAATGATTTATTTAAATCTAACTTGTACTTAGAGAAATTAAACTTGTGTTTATAATTTTACCTTGAAAACATTCTTACGCACTATTTATGTATAATTAATTAACTATTACAATTTTTTACACTATTTTATAAAAAAATATTTAAAAACTTGTTAAAAAATTGTTTTCTAATAATACCTTATTACGGAATTTACATCACAATTTGAAAGTTATTCAATGGTGAGAAACTCTCCTCGTTAGATGACTTCAATATTCATATAGAATACCAAAATTAAATTTTCTTCACTTTTTTCACAGATTCCCAGTGAAATTGAGGTCCAACAATTGATTAATTAAATTTATCGGTGCTGTTTTCTAAATTACGTGAGAAAAGCCTCTAAAATTGTTTCGCTAAAAACATAAAATAAAAAGAAAAAAGTCAACTCCTCACAAAATTTTAAAGAGTGAGAAGCCTCGATTCGAATGAAAACTAAACCAATCAAACCTAAACGGGCACAGTTTTTCCTGCAACACTCGATTCGAACGATTTTTCGCATTTTTCACTCTCCCATTCACAAAAGCTACGATTACAGACTTAACTTACCGCAATTACACGGAGCGATACAACCGCCCGTCAAAATTATAAAAAAAAGAAAAGTCCGCCGCGTACAAAATAAAAGTGCAATGGAGGAACGCTGGATTTTCCCCAGTTTCACCTTGCGCGTTCTTTAATGCCTCAGCCGTGGGATCGCGTCTGTGTCGCAAAGCCGAAGGCTGAGAACGCAGCTGACATTGGTCGGGCGCTCGAGTCACCTCGCAACGCGCTTAGCTCTCTACGTGCACGTACACCGCGTGCGAGTTTATTGCACCTTGCATCCTTGCGCGCAGGAAGCGGCGCGGCCGCTGGTGGACCTCCCGAAACCATCCGCTGTAGAATTTTGCGCGGGCGCAAAACTTTCGTGTCCTCGAAATCCAGCCTTATTCTTCGTGTAATTTGTAATGCGGTTCCGGAGAATTTCGAATTACTCATACAAAAAATAGTACATTACGATACGTGTGACCTAAGTGGCACTTTATTGCACGGCGCGTAGTTAGAGCCCGAGCGTAGTGAGGGCGATACCGTTGCGTAAAGAAAATATGGGTTCATCTAGTCAAAAGAAGTGTAACGGATAAATTTTACAAGTAAAAAATGAATACATTATTTCGAGTAAATATGAACTTAAAATTTTGTGAAATAGCTCAGATTATTAGAAATGTAAACCATCTTATAAACTATTTTTTCTAACTATTTACATGCAATATACTCTGAAAATCATTTTTGAAGAAAACATTATATAATATTAAAAGCTGGTAAGAGCTTATCGAATGCGTCTATTTTGAGACAGCCTCATTTCCAAGAAACGGGTTTTTAGTTTTAATGGTACGCAAACGATCGCCAATTAAACGTGGGCATTAAAGGAAATTTATTGTTGATACGACGAATTATGAACGTGTGGCTCTTATCGAGCAAAAATCGACGCTCACGCTACTTGAACGAATTTAATCTTTGTCAATCACATGACTTTTTGGGTACTAGTTGAAGAAAAACATTTTCGTAATAACTTTACAGAAAAATTTTCTTATTTTTCATAAGTACAAGTAAGTATTTGTAAATTATTAGCGCGCAATTGGCTGTAATTTCATCTTTAAGATTTTTACGCATCAGACCTTAGCGCCAGGCATTTGGTTCATTCCTAAAACTATTGATTTCTATAAATTCACTTGAAAAAAATAAACAGTATAGTTTCAATATTTTGCACAATAGATTTGAATGTTGAATTTACTTTTTAACATTGTATAGCAATAGCATTTTAGAAATGTCAGATCGATATTAAATGGTTGGAATAAACTGTTGTTCTTTCTATGACAAAAGTTAATTTTACTGACATATTGCAATTCTATTTGTGCTTTATATTCTATTTAGGTTGATAGTTCTACTGTTAATGTTTGAGGTTTTTTTAGTTGAAGTAATTATTCACGGATTAAAGTAACCCTTAAAAATCGTCTGAATTAACAGAAACGGGTTTTGCTTGCAACTTCATGTTTATGGCCAGACTGCACAAGTGCATTAAATAAAAAAACAAAAAGACACATTTTTATTACTCCGCAAAAGCTTTAAAAAGATCTAAATTAAAGCCTATTAAGACTTGTAGTTCCTGAGATATACAACTTATTAAAACTTTTTTTTTTAAGTGGTGATTATAAACTTTTGACCGATAGTGTATATACAAAAATAATGTCAATCTATAGCCCCTTTCCTAGACAGTACAATAATTCTTCACTAGATTTTTTCCTCGCTACAATTCACGGGTGTCCCGACAATTTCGCGGATGTTTCGAAATCGCCGAAGGAAGGGGCAGTCCGCGCGCGTGGGAAGGGAGGCCGGCGAGGCGCCGAGAGAAAAGCGCCGGCGGACTCGCGCGCGCCTCCAGTCACCGTCGCGGCAAACTTCTGCCTTACGCTTGTTCCTCTCGGAGTTAAAACCAACTTCTCCCCTTTTTTCTCGCCGAATCTCTCGGCTGCTCCGCCAGTGCCTTTCGCTCTATCCACGCGATCCCAAGACTTCCGGCGGAGCTGATAACGCAGTTTGATCGGTGAGTTCGTTGCCTTATTAGTTGTTTTGCTGCGAGAGCAGTAGGAAAGACAGTGGGCGATGGCTGATTCATTCTGGGGGGTCGGCGAACAGTTTTGTGATTTTCTTAAATAGTTAAAATTCTGTAATAAGATGCTGATGCTGACGAAATGTGTGCACCTCGATGTTTACCGTATAAGTGATTTTTCTAAGATATTTTAGCATAATTTAACATTTTAAATAATTAATTAAAATTGATATGTGTATAATGTCTCTTTTGGACAGTATGGTTTATCACACTCTTACGAGCGCCAATATCAAGTACTGCATCCGGTGGTTTAATTATTCAAATTTTTCCAAGTCACATAGTATACACCACTTACTTTATAATAGAATCATAGAAAAAAATTTATTATGTAACAAGAATTGAACAGTGAATTGAAGGGAAAAAAAATTTGAAATTGCCTTGGGCAATCAGTTGTTCAATTCTTTATAATTAATAATTATAAGCAGATCACACTCTAGAAGAAATGGCCAATTAGCTATAGTCATAAATTGGTCAATTTCTGTGCGAAGATCAAAAGAGGCTAATTTTTGGTCAGTAACTGGACAAAAATAGATTTGACATAATCCAGCGTAAAAAAAAAACAATTATTATACAAAGAAAAAAGTTCTACTCATAATTGTAATAGTATAATAGTATAATATTTTTAATCTCACACAGACTGTCTTTGTTGAAAAAATTACAAGAGTTTCTTGCAAAAATTAGTTTCATTTACTAGTTTACTATAGAAATCTAATAAATTTTACTATAGTTCTAGTAACTTTTATAAGACACTATTGCAAATTTTTCCAAGGACAGCTCGCGTGAGAAAATTGAAATAGACAATTACAATTTTTTCAATACAATCATTACAATTTCTTTTCTCCATACATTTTTCTAAAAGATGAGCCAACAGTGAAGTAAATATCTATATTCTCGATTCTATCGCTTCTTAAAGAATTTTAATTCTTTAACGAGAGAAGAAAAAGAAATTTCCTCTAAACTGCCATTGCAACATTTTCTTTCGCCCAGTGCGTACGCATTGTTTGTACGACTTATTATCTCGCTCGCTCGCGGCGACTCGTGAGTAAACGCGCGCCTAGTTTATCGCGGAGCAAAAAGTCAACAACAAATTGGTGTCATCGGGCGAGTATACCGCGATAAACGCACCCGTAGTGTACGAAAAAAGCAGGCATTCCAACGAGAAAACACAAAATCATCGCCTCCTGTAGACCTCGGGAGCGGAGGTGTAGAACAAAGTAACATTCCTGTCCTCCTCATCAGCATAAAAATCACGCGAAAGACCAGTTACGGCCGGAGCGCGGACTAATAGAGCCGATCGAGCGAGAGCCGCGGGGAGCATGGAGGCGGATCAGGCCTTTCCGTTTTTCGCCAAGTACGGACACTACGTGCTGGCCTCCGTAATCGTCTCCGTCATCCTGAATGTTCTACTCAAGTCCTGGCGGCAAGGCGAGCAGATCGCTTCCAAGGTGCAGCCTGGTGACGCTAGGATGAACGGGGATGCGGCTAAAGAACTGACTCCGGATGAAGGTGAAATTCATAATTTTGTTTTTATTTTTAGGAGGATAGAATAGGATAGCTGTTTATTGTACATCTCAATATTTACAAAAGTGATTTAAAACGTGACATTGAATGTATTTCGATAGTCATAAAAATACAATTTTGTTAATAGACTAGTCATTTTAACTTACAGAATACGAAAAAGAAAAGGAAAAATATTACACTTTAGTGGATATAACAGTAAAGTTCTTATGAAGTAGTAAATACTATAAAAATACCTCGAATAGCAAAACATTTATTTAAAATTTTTCAATAATATTTATTGAAGGATAACTTTTAATGCAAATCATACAGAACAATTGAATTTTAATTTACTGATTAAAGAGGAATGTTTTTCCATTGAAAATAATTAAATTTATGAATTATTTCAAATATTTTTCATCATTGGTTGTTAATTTAGCAGCTTGATCTAGTTCCGTCTAGTTAGTACGATATTTTGACGACGAGTAAGATTAGCGATTAAATTAAAAATCTAATTAATCTTATTTGAATCGATAATTCAATAATATTGATTGAATTTAATTTATACATTGTATACATCGGCTATATCAAAAGTACGATTTTTTTTTGTGATTATCTAAAGATTGTGCAGTTGAATGAACTAGTAAAAAATATGCCACTCGCTATAGTGTACAAATATTGGCAAAAAGAAGTCACATGATTGAAGTCACAATTTAGCGCTTTTATAATCATTGGCTTATCAAACTCGATAATGACAAGCTACATTTACGGTCTTTCTGTAGACCAGGCATATTTCTTATAAAAAATTAATAAAAGTTTACTGAGAGGTGTTACACACGTTTTAAATAAAATAGTTTAATGACAGGAATAATGGTAAATCTAAAAATTTTTTTAAACATTATAATTTTTAAAAATAAGTAAAAATAAAATTAAATAATATACATATCATTACAGTAGCAATATTAATTCATACTTGATAGTTGAGTATCAGTATTTCACAGCCAATTGGCTACCGTGTAAAAATCAAAAAGTTTTTCTAGAAAAAACTTCAATGGTTTTCTATAAAATTACAGTTAAGTTTCTTCCTTATAAACGAAAAAGGTTTTCATACTTTATACTGTGGAATCGTCCAAGATTCACTTAAAAATTATCTTAATTATCTCGGAAAAATGACGTGTCGTAAACGGATCTCACAATTACTCACGTTTTCATGTCATTTTTATGTTGATAACATTTTATGGTAAACTTTTCTACAAATTATTTCGGTATTTATATAGGTACTGAATTGCGCACATTTGAACCAAATCTAATTTCTATCGAATATAATTAACACCGTTATTGTACCTTATAATTCCAATAGTTTATCCATTATAAAAAGTCTAAAACCATTGCTTAAATCATTTTTTAATGCGCGCAAAAAACATACCTTACCCCATAATTTCTACGAAATCTGTGATCTGAGTGGATACTCCCTTATCCAATTATTCGTCACTCATGTCTCAAAATGCATTTGAAAATGAACAGATATAAAAAAAATGTCAGTGCACCTATATACATCCCCGCAAAAATTTCAGAATTCAACGAGTGCGGCGAGGCGGGCTACCCGGAGGAGGCGCCGTACCTCCCCCATGACCTGGAGCACGTAAAGTTCGAGTACAGCCGACCGTCGGTGGAGGAGATGCTGCGGCGCTCGCGCGAGTTCTACGAGGTCGCCGACGCGCGACGCACCCTGCGCTTCTTCAGCGCCGACCCAGTTCCGCGCGAGATCATCCGCAACATCGTCAGGGCCGCCGGTGAGTCGAGCTGCTGACCTACAAGTCCAGTCCTCATTATGCACATACATAACTTCTTCCTTTTCTGCGCAGAATTTTCGCTTCGATGGCTTTCGATAATGAATTGACGTATCGATTGTTAAATGTTTTTTGTGGACCATTTGGTTATTTGTGATGCTTAACTTTAAAGTCTTTGCGACTTAATTCGTTTACATTTGTTTTATTTGGAGGATTCAGGATTATAGTAAGATTTTTTCTCACTTATCAGAGAATAATCTTGAATTTATTATGATTATTTATTGCAATTATGAATTTTTTATTTCAATATATTATAAGAATCCTCTATTATGAAGTAATTTGCGAGGTAACAACATTAAAAAAAAGGATTTTGCCAATAAAAATTTAATATGAAATATCAAAATTCAAAATGCAAATATTTTTGGTTTAAAAAAGTACATTTTTATTAATTAAAAGATTTTTCAGAAAATTATTATTGAACAGCATAATGGATGCTACTTTTCAGCTTCAGCGTCGAGCGGATGAAGCGCGCGAAATTTGAAATTCGTTGTTCGCATAAACTATCTGCTTCAACGCAGCAGTACTCTTGTCAGTAAAAATAAGCTTACTATACTGTATAGAGCTTTTTTAGTGGAAAATAACGTCGCACCAAATCTAGAATTAGCATCTATGAATTTTACACCTTACTACAGTAACACTAACATTATCATTATACTATATAGATATTACAGAATAAAAATCATACTACGTAAATTATTAAAAAAAAATGAAAAAAGTACACAAATGATTTTTCGATGATTAAGAAAAAAAATGTAACGCAGGCACATCGCCGAGCGGAGCGCACACGGAGCCCTGGACGTTCGTGGTGGTGTCGAACCCCGAGGTGAAGCAGGACATCCGGGAGATCGTGGAGCGCGAGGAGGAGGTGAACTACGCGAAGCGCATGGGCAAGAAGTGGACGACGGACCTGCGCCCGCTGCGCACCGACTGGCACAAGGAGTACCTCACCGAGGCGCCCTACCTCATCCTCGTCTTCAAGCAGGACTACGGCCTGCTGCCCGACGGCAGGCGCAAGATTCACTACTACAAAGAGATGAGCGTCGCCATCGCCTGCGGTATTCTCATCACTGCTATACAGGTCAATGTTCTTTCTTTTCAAATTTTTTATGCGTGCGTTACTTTAGAGCTGCTGTGAAAAAAACTTATTGTTGCTAAATAAATTTTACTTGATTTAAGTAAATTTCAGTTGATTCAAGTAAATATTACTTTAATTCGAGTAAATGTTACTTTGAATCGAGTAAGATTTCTTTAGTAACAATAATTTTCTTTTCAGTGTACGTGAAAATGTCAAGATTTATTAACGACGTCTGATAGAATATCAAGAAATATGAAGCGAATTTTTTATTTTTCGATTTATAATGTTTGTTAATGGTGTATAGAGAAAAGTTGTGATGACATCACGATTGTACATACTGTGCAGTGACGTTTAGTGGTAAATTTTAAATTCGCCTAATTATTTCTGATATTCTATATCCAATTAAATTTTTCGTCCAAAATACCAATTTTACTTGCATTAACGTATTAATTACTTTTGTTTACTTACCTTAACATTTGAAGTTGTGCAAACTGACTATACAAATTTAATGATACGTCAAGGGAACTTTGCTAAACATTTTTTGCTAATTTAAGTTTTAATATCTCTATTTTGTATTTGAACATAATAAGTAACAGCGATAAAAAAATTTAAGGTAACTAAAAGCTTAAATTAACTCAATCTTACTAAGTTTACCAATATTTTATTTTATGAAAGTTCCTTCAGGAAAGAAGATGCGAAAAAAGGGTACAAAGTAATCTCACCAAAAATTTTCTTTGAACTGAATGGCTTACTATTTCGCGTCGGATCACGTAAACAAAATAAAAATAATTAGTAAAATTAGCGCAATCATTAAAAGCTTAATTGCAATTAGTAAAACTCCTTTTTTACTGCAATATAGTACGCCGGTCTGGTGACTTTGACGTCAACGCCGCTGAACTGTGGACCGGCACTGCGGGTGTTGCTGAACCGACCGGTGAACGAGAAACTGGTGCTGCTGCTGCCCGTTGGCTATCCGGCTGAGAATGCGACTGTCCCCGGCCTCAAGAGGAAGCCACTCGACGAAATTCTTGTGGAAGTCGAATAATGCCATTCCATAAGGCTTATCAATTTCTTTTGATCAGATCTCTTATCCGATCTCTTATAATAGTAAATTTACTATTCGCTACGGTTGCAAGTAGTGATTAATTCAATTTTGGATTTAATTTTCGATTTAAATCAGACATAATTCTTAATTTACTTCCGATCAATTTATTGTTGATTTACAAAAAGTAATTTACAAGTGACATTAAATTCTTTTTCTAATTAGTTGTTGTATAATTCGACAATTAACAAGTGAAATATGTAAAATTATGCCTTAACTTAAATCTAAAATTGAATTAAATATTTGCAAACCTGCTACTCATTTTCGCTACTGCTTTATTTTTTATTAGAATTATTAACATTTTATGTATCTTTATTGTGGTGAAAGATTGTGGCAATTTGATTTTCTTACTTGAAAATCTTTTATTTTAAAAGTAATTAATTACATAAATGTTTTTCATTGTAAGTAATATCACTCTAAAAAAGCAGCCATTGTATTTTAAATATTTACAGAAAAGTATTAAAAACGCAAATTTAAAAACTGAAAGTTCAAATTTCTCCAAAACAAAAAAAATGCATGGCTTCACCCTTTCACCGAGAAACCACGGAATCAATTTTTCTAATGACTCTAGAGTCCCAGGACCACTAAAACTACGAAACACGCCTGTATCAACATAACAATAACATATTGTGATAAATTGTGAAAAAAACTGAAGCACCTGCAAAATACAGTTTGTATAAACTAATGTTTATTCAGATTTGCGTACATCATTGTTAAAAATAAGCAGTATAAAAATTATATTTAAGGACGCACACCAGAATCAACGGAGGCGCGAATTCCCGGCGTCGCGTATAATAATGTACGATGGCTCGTCCGCCCGCGGCACGTCCCGCGCGTTTCCACGCGCGCGGGAAGCCGCGCGGCTCCATGGGCGATAATCATTATGTTTTCTTTCATATTATTTTATTTTTATTTTTTTTTTTTTCGTTTAAGTACGCGCTGCTCCGCACTCGTCACACACGCATTACAAACAAACGACACGAAAAGAATTACAAAAATACTGAGGGCTAAAAGTCGAAAGAAAAAAACGGCGCCGATCCCGTCGTTTTTTCCTTTTTTCATTCGTTAAAAATCAAGCTTTTCTTTATCTGGCTATTGCTGCGCGAGGGACCGCGCTGGTCGGTCGAGTGTGTGAAAATAAAAGAACAGAAAGCTCGGTTCCGTACGCATGAGTGGAAAGAACGGAGTGTTTCCTTTATTTCGTTTACTTCGACGTGTATTATACGAGACACTAAACATTATTCACTTGTGATTGGGGAGTCGCCGGCAGAGCTGCGACAAAGGTGCACGTATAATTTACAATTTTATTTTTTTTTCTCTCTCACACACACGCGCTAAATCGACTGGGGTGACGTATCACTCTAAAGTTTAAATTCAACTCCACAGGAGTGAAATTGGACTGCAGTAAACTATGGCAACAGAGTACTACTATAGAGTCAAATTTTCCCTCCTGTAGATTTAAATTACTTAGAGAAAAATGCTCTTGCAAATGTTGCTAAAAATTTTAGCAATAATTACCATAATATGTCAGTGCCGGGACAAACTCGAATTTTGAGTTTCTGTTATTTTTATAAGAATTTATATAATGTACGTAACAATTTTTATCATTTATATAACAATTTTTAATATAACGTGTAGGTTATTTTTGAATATCTCGAATGATAAAAATTGTTATGTACATAATATAATTTCTTACAAAAATATCAGAAACGCTCAGAATTTGAGTCTGTCCCCGCACTGACGCATATTATAGTCACTTTTGCTAACATTTTTAGCAACATTTGCAAAAACATTTTTCTCCGTTCAAGAGAGAAATTTCGCCGCAGCCGATTTAGCGTGAGCACGCGATTGCCGATATCATCGTTGATCCTTCGATTTTACAATTAAGAGGAATGGCGCGAGTGTATAAACATAAAGTTTTCAATAAATTAAGCGCTTACACGGACAAAACAAATTTACAATTGAATCGATTTTGCGGCAAGTTTACCAGCGACTCGCGATTCCGTATAATTCTAAAAAAATTCACCCTATCGCACACACCTCCCACCGTCCTGCACAAGTTCCACAACGAACACGGTACATTCACACTAAATCTCAGCGAGTAACTTACGCTCGAAAGAAAAAGAGAATCCTTTAATTTCCTTCGGTTTTTTAACTTCTACCTTTTTTGCAATCTCCATCGTCCCTATCGAACCTCGGTTGCGGAAAAGTATCAACAGTAATACAAAGTTTCGCGAAACTATAGGAGAGTATTTTTGTTTAACTGTTACGAACGAAAAAAAAAATGCTTCATTACACGTATATTATCGTCTCGTATATTTCAGGCTACTTTCAGTCGTTTGTTTCTTTCTTTCTTTTATTTTTTTTTTCTTTAAGAACTACCGTTTTAAACTCTATTGTCAACATAATACACTTAAAATTACAAGATTTACAAGAGGTACGAGCAGATCGAGGATCCCGCCCAGTGCACACTGATAGGCAAGATGTCGTTTTCGTTTAATTTCCATTTATACTTGTTTGTTTTTTCCTTTCTCCTCCTCAAAGTAAAAGTACGCGAAGCGCCGTCCGTGCCTCCCTCTCACCGCCCCTCGTGCTTGGGGGCTTCGTCAGCGAAATATATTTCCTTTTAGTTGCCCGGTGAGCGCGCGAAACTGAGGCGCGAAAGTTTAAAAAAAAACAAAAAACCAAAGGCGTGTAAACGAATAAAAAAAATATACAAACTCGATATTTGCCTGACGAAGCGCGAAAAAAGTATGTATCATAGGCTCAGGTCGTACGTTTCTATCACAGCTGTCGCGCAGAACGAAGGCCGGCGAATCCCGCGACGCGCCCGGCAACTGCGAGAGTCCGAGCCGAGAGTAGAGAAACGCACACTCAAGAGAAGCTTAAGAACTTAAACGCGTCCCGTCGACGAAACGAAAACAAAAAGTACAATCCACAAGACACAATTATTTACACGCAGAGTCGTCGTTCCAATTTGCAGGTGGTCCATACCCTCGTCGCTTTGCAGTAAAAAAATAAAAAAAGAAAAACGAGCCGTCCAGGCTCGACCTGAGGTTTCCTGTGACAATTATACATAGTAATAAAAAAAAAAAGAAAGAAAAGAGTAGAGCTGCGGCTCGCAGTCGTGCTGAGATCATGAAGCGCGCCCGGGGTTCGTCGGCGTAGGTGCACACATATGTAAGTGCATATACATATGTATACGCGGGGTTTAGGCGAGGGCGCGGAGGGTAGTCCTGGAGGCGACGGCGCGGCGTCGTGGCGGGGTGGCTGCTGCTGCTGCTGGGCCTCAGTCGCGCTGGTGGAACTCGCTGATGCAGAGCCGACAGGACCAGGAGCCCTCCGGCGGCGTCGTCAGCGGCGGCGACAGGCAGTACATGTGGTAGCCCCGGTCGCAGTCGTCGCAGAACAGCAGCTGGTCCTGCTCGGTGGACGCGACGTTAGAAATGAGGGCCAAGGATTCGCGGGGCCGCGGTTTGGCAGAGAAGAGAAATGCTTTTTTTTTTAAATCCCCCCAGACCTGGTGTACTTTTGAATGTACACTGGGGGAATTAATAAATCCCGGCGAACATTTTTTTTTTCTGTTTGTAAGTGTTTATATAGCAGTTTCTAACGAAAAAAAAACACATTTCAAAAAAGGACTATTTTAATTTGCTTTTTTTAAAGCACTAGAGTATTTAAAATACTTATTTTCTGACCAGTTTTACATATTAATTAAAAATAAAATAAATAAATATTTTACAATGCGTTAATTTTCAGTATTCAAACCGGCATACAAAATTAAAATATCAAACGTAAAGATATAACTTGTTTCTCGATAATTTACGTTAGCTTTTTAAAAAAATTGCCAAATTTTGTTGATACACAGTAGAATCTGCATCAATTCGGTACCAAACTCGCTATAAACCCAAAATGTATTCTTATTCGTATTTTATGTCAACTGCATTTATTTCTATTAATCGTTAAAAAAATAGATTTTTTAAATATTTTTTTAATTTAAGTCACGGATTTTTTTTATCTTCATGCTGAAATGCATTTAGATATTGCATCATTCTTGTTTACACTGATTGTATAGCCGCTAATGTATTAAGAAATTGTAAAAGACTTGTTTTGATCTTTATATACCGAAATCACTTAAAAAGGTAATTTTAAAATCAACTGTTATTTTTGAACAAAGCATTTCTCTTCTCTAAAATGAAGAAGTATTTTGTGTAAAATTTATTATTTACGCTTAATTAAATTTATAAAATTGAGATGTACATTTAAATCATTTAAAAAGCGAAGAATCGGAACGTTAATAATTAATCAATGTGAAATTATACTAATTTAATCTTGTTGTCAACGCGATATTCATCGCTTAAACAGGTATTTCAAGCGCAAACGTATAAAATTCGATGTCTCAAAAGAAACTAAATATTCATTATTTCGGTGCACCGAACAAATAAAGAAACTGAATTCAAAACTCAAAAAATAAAAAAACAACCGCGATATTTAAAAAAAAAAGCTTAGGTCGCCAATTTATCATCTAAATTTACAACTGAACAATGAAAATAACCGCTAAAATTTAAAAAAAAAAGCTTACGTCGCCAATTTACCATGTAAATCTAAAAATGAACAATAAAAACCGCGAAAATTTAAAAAAAAAAGCTTACGTCGCCAATTTATCATCTAAATCTAAAAGTGAACAATGAAAACGAGTATAGGTCGCGGCGAGGGTCGAGGATATACTTACGTCGTTGTCGGAAGTCCCGCAAATGGAGCAACATTTGCATTCGATACACTGCCACCTGTACTTGCGCACGGAAACGATCATGTTCGCGGTAAATTGCAAACACGTGGGGTGTCCTACAACAAGAACGTAAGCAAAGCTTTGCGTCAGGGAGGCGTCCGCCGGTGGGATGGGGTCGGATCGGGAGAGGAGAAGCGTAAAGGGTGCCCAGGACATTTATCTTGTGCCGAAGAACAGTGAACTCCAAGTCATGCACATTTTTTTCATTTTTTTTTTTTACTTTTTTTATCATCAACGACTCTAATTACCGCTTTTACTCTATCGATTCTTTTCGTTCCATGAAATCGCGCGGCCTCGATTTAAGATTTGGAAAGATACCTTCCGAATCTCTCTTTTCACGTTCGAAAAATTTTGCCAAAGTGTACACAAACGTTTTCTTTTTTTTTTTTTGTTTCAACAAAGACTTTCACCTTTCCTCAGCACTAAAAACGTCCAGAAAAAAAGACAACAAACTAGCGATTTTTCGTTTTTCATCAAAAAGTTTTTATTCTCTTTTCTGGTTCTTTTATTTTTTCATTATCTCTCTTTTTTTTATGTTGCATCTCTTTCGAACATAATCTCTTGTTAGTTTTTACTTATTTCTCTTTTTCTTTTTTTTTTTTTCGTAAAATTCGTTCGGAGTATAAGGTGGTAAAAGTAATAGCAGGGCCGTACCTTGGAATTGTTCACGTTCTTTCTTGCGCAGCACAATATAAACGTCGCAATACAACACTCTTTCCGACTCTCGCACTCGCTTATATTATTTATATGTATATAGAAATCTCACCATACACTCGATCCACATGCACACGTAATTTACTAAATTCTCTACATACATTTGCTTAAACATTAATATAATAATAATAATAATAGTAATTAATAATATTGAAATGATAATACTCTTTGAATCATTTTTTAATGAGCTCAAATTCAAAGCGAGTAATTATTCATTTTAGGAATAATGAATGAAGCGCGTCGTTCTCCGAGTGAAGGAAGAAATTATAAAATCAGCTAATTGCAAGTGTATATTTTGTGCCGTTATATTAATTGGAAGCATGCGTTAAATTTACTCTTTTAACTTTATAATTATAGTATCACTCGTTATTTGATTTTATCGATTAATATGAAAAGCTATAATATAATGCTATTAAAAAAAAAACAGATCAACAGAGATTAAAAGAAATTCAACGATACTCTAATAATAATAATAATGTGCAGATAAATATAGATAATTATTATTATTATATATTCATTGTCTAAGCCTCTAGGGTATTGCTCAATTAAAAACGTCTAATATAACAAATATTTTTTTTTTCATATATAACAAAGAGGAACTATTCGCTTTTGTGTCGCACCGTCGCGTAAACGGCTCGAAGGTTCACTTTAACTCGACAATTTTTTTTTCTTTTCCTTTACTCATTCGCTCTCGAGCACACGCTCATGCTTCCTTCCGGAAGAAAAAAAGTGAAAAACAATCGGTAAAGTTCCATTCCATCCACACCACAAATGATTCAAAGAAAGAATAAATTGTTATTATCGACACCAGCCAACGACACGTTACACAATTAATTTCTCCTTTTTTTTATTTTACTCTCGAGGGGGAGCATATAGAAAATCGCACATTCGACGCATATGATAATATACGGAGTAGAAAAAGAAAATTTGCCGCGTCACTCGCCACTCTTAGCTTCATTTTTTTTTAAAGCCATTATAGATTGCACAAAATATCTTCTTTTTTTTTATACACCGAAGCTCGGATATTTTGACTAACACCTCTCCTCGTGAAGGAAATTTTAGTTTAGAAAGTTCATAGTTTTTCTTTTTTTTTTTTGTCAAAAAGAAGTCTTTACAACTGAATTCCGATATCCCAGTGCTGAGGGCGATGAATACAAAAGCCGTCGTATAGCATTTATTTGAATCGATCCTGACTGCATTTTTTTTTTACTTTTAAGGGCACATCGTGTTTCGGTTCAAGTTGAATTTTCACTATCAGCGGAACAGTTTTTCTTCTTTTTTTAAATAACTCGAATCACAGTTAAAACCCAATTAAGAATGAAGAAAAAAAGATATCGAAGAAATTGATTAAATGTCAGTCTTGGAACACACAAGGTTTGTACCAGTATCTATATAATTCACACTATATACGTTGAGTAGGATTTTAAAATACAAGACTTTTTCTTATCTCTCGTTCCCTCTACAATGTTCCTTGCATATAAATATTTTCATTAATTTTTTTCCCCTTTTGATTATGCAATTGATTGCAAGTGAAGTGAACTTTGATAATAATGGAACTATAATCGTACGATTTCATCGTATTTTATATATGAGAAACTACCTGTTCATTAAGTAACCATCAAATGCTACTACTTATTAAACGTTTGAAATTTTTCGATAAAAAAGAAAAAAACGCGACTAAAATATTATAAAAAAGAGGCCTCTACGACTAAACATTATAAGATTTGATAAAACTAGTTTAATACGAAGACTTAGTTTTGCCTAGAAAAGAAGCGATACTGCAATTTGATCGATAGATTTTTTTTAGAGTTTCCGAAAACTATATCGCAATAAATAGGCTAGATATAGTAGATCACTGCGTAAAAATTAGACGATAATGCCCGACGTTCAAAAGAATACATACTCGCCTATACCAACTAATCTAAGAGCCCCATTCTACGTCCTACTCTTCTTTTTTATTTTTTTGTCTAACGACGAATTTAAATTAAAAATCTACATGCCGAAATCTTTGGAATTTTGTTCGCGATCAAAACGATCTAAATGCCATTCTATCAAATGATAAATTTATGCTTTTTTTTTAAGAAAAAGCTACGCCGAAATCTTTGGAATTTTGTTCGCGATCGAAACGATCTAAATGCCATCGTATACCGAATGATAAATTTGCGTTTTATTTTTTTAAAGCAAAAGCTACGCCGAAATCTTTGGAATTTTTGTATCGCGGTCTCAGAGATTTCATCTTTCAACTTCGCGACAAAAGTCGTTTCTCCTCGATCAATCTACACTCCGGTCAAACGGAGAACAACGAAAATCGAAAAAAAAAACAGACGATCGGGTCCGCGAGTTAATCTAATTAGCCGGGGGGGTCGAGAGAAGTATTCCGCGACGCAACAGGCTGCTTTCGTACACGCGCCGGAAAAATCAAGTCTCCAAATCGATTCGTCCGCGGACAATCGAATTAACGCCGGTTGCCCTGGCCAATGTTTTTTTTATTTTTTTCACCGCGTTGACTTAGCGCACAGTGTGTATAAAAAAGCTCGTTCACCATGTCGCGCGTAATTAATTTACTACTCCGCGGATGAAAATTTTTTTCTAAAAAGCAACGTCAGTCTGGGTCTAGCGAGTCTCCGAGGAACGAATTATGAAAAAAATTGACACTTCCTTTTCGCGAACAAAACAGTACCCGGCTAAAAATGAATTTTGTAAAATCGTTTATGGTCATCATACATGGAAAGTATGAAATATACCTAATCGTACACGACAAGGAGTTCCAACTAAATAATTTATGTGAATAATCTAAATATTTTTTTTAAAAAATCGTTAAATCCATCTAATAGAATATGAAAATAATCGACACGTACTTTTTTTCTTTTTTCATTTCAATGTTTTTTGACAAAGCAAGACGTCACGATCTTACACGATATAGATGTACTATATATAGCGTTTACGATAGTGACGGCACGCGCAATTTTTTCGTCAATAAAAATCGAATTAAAAAAGGAATAACGCGTGTCCATTATTTTTCAACATTTATCAGACGAATAAACAAACGCAATTTAAAAAATAATACAGAAATCGTCATGTACAATAATACAAAATGTGTGTAATTAGGTACATTTCTCACGTATAACCAGCCACGATTAGAAAAAAGTAACTTTCAACCGGGAAAATCGAGACGTCGCGAGTGAAAAATTGTTCCAGTCCTACGTCGCCGAAAGAGCACCGAGTCCCAGCGTACAAAATACAGTACGAAGAGCGAAACTTTACGGAGAAAAAGAAAGCACACACTCGGAGCGCGCTACAGGACCTGGAGATAATTATAGGCAGTGCTCTGCTCCTCTCTCAGTTGAGATTGGCGCGCCTGGTGTACTTGCGCTTGGTCCTGACGACCTCCTCGGCGCGCGTGGCGCCCGCGGCCTGGTGCTGGCTGGCGGTTGGTGGCTTACCTGAGCGGCCGCAGTCGCTGCAGGAGACGAGCTCCTCGGAGCCGCCGGTCTTCTTGTTCTCGCGCGCGTCGCCGAGGCAGAAGTCGCAGTAGGGCGACGGCTGGGCCGGCTTCCCCTTCTTCCCGTCCAGGCCGCCGGCGTGGTGCTGGTTCCCCTGGTGGTGCTGCTGCTGCTGCTGGGGCTGCATCCCCGGCGGCTGCTGCTGCTGCTGCTGCAGGTGCTCCGGCTTCGGCGAGCCGGCCAGGCTGTTGTTCTGCTGCGGCGGCGGCGGCGGGCCCAGCGGGGGCGGCTGCGGCGACGCCGCCTGCAGGTTGTTGGTGGCCGGCGAGGGGGCGGCCGGCGGCCGGTGCTGCAGCAGCTCCTCCTTGCCGCTGCCGCCGTGGTGAGCTGAGACAGTAGGTGAGGCTGGAGCGGCGGCGCAGCTCGGCTCGGCCTGAGCTGCAGGCTGCTGCGGCGACGGGGCCGCCTGCACGCCGTTGCCCGAGGCGCCGCCGCCCGCCACCGCGGGGGACGCGGAGCCGGCGGAGGTGCAGGTGGTCGTCGCCGGCGCCGGTGGACCGACGGCGGCGAGGGCCGCGGAGCCGCCGCTGCCGCCACCACCGCTACCCGGGCCCGGGACAGAGGAGGAGGAGGAGGCGGCGGCGGCGACGACGCCGGCCGAGGGGCTCGAGCTGGCGGCGCTCGACTGACGACCCCGGCGCGTCCCACCTGCGGTACACACACAAACCGACCACATACCCACAAGTTGCGCAAATACCTCTCTACCGATCTCTCTCCCTACTTTTTTTCAGCAGTTTCCTCTTCGCAGATTTTTTTTCTCTTTGTTTACTTTTGAAATAGACTAAACGAGGCTTTGGTTAGAAAGAAAGGCTTGCTTCTCTCTCTTTTTTTTTATTTTTTCTTTTTTAATACCTCGCGCCATGTCAGTATACAACATCGAGACAGATAGAGATAGGCAGTGTAGAGGCCAGTTTCGCATGCACGCTTCTCCTGCTCTGCTTCTTCTGCTCTCCACGTCTTTCTCCGTTTTCGTTTTTTTTAGTTCTTCGTTGAGAGAGTGACCTTTACCTGACAGCCAAGTTTATTTAAACTTAATTGTTTCAACTGTAATTGTGTAATTCAAACGAGTTAAAATCAGATGTTATTTGATCGAATATATCGAAATGATGTAAGAAATTAAATTTTAAGTGTAAAATTCCATCTTAATCTGAGTGTTAATTTGAGTGTCTTTATTTTTTTACATTCACTATTTTATTAAAACTCTATTTATAAGCAGAAAGTATAAAAAATAAAAAATAACAATACAATTGAATAATCTTCATTTGATAATCGAGAAAAATAAGTTTTTATTTATTAATAATTAACTGACTCAAATTTGATAAAACCTTGCATAAGTTTTATATTCTTTTTATGAACCTGTACAATTATTATATTCATACTGCGTTATTACTCATTTTACCTTCAAATTTTTAACGCTTAATTTGCACTCAATTTAAGACTCAAAAAAAAAGACACTGACTGTTAATTTTTTTGAATATAGTAAAATCTCAATGTTTTACTGTATAAAAAATGTTAACGACCGAATAAACTAAATATTAATACTTTAGGATCAAATTTTTCTTACATAACACGAGTTCATTAGATTCAAATTAAGTATTGCATTAAATTCATTTGTTTACTAAAACTTTAGGTTCGAATCGTCTGCCTAACATTAGTCGATTAAATTCAAATCGATCGTTCGATTAATTCGCTTCCGAGTTGAAACTACAAATGCAACCGGCGAGCATTGAAAAAAAAAAGTCAGGTAAAGGCTTCCTCGATCAAAACGAAGCCGGCGATTCAATCAATAGACGCTGGAAAATCATCGGCGGGGCGGATGTTTCATGCTCAATGCAATTACCATATTTATTAGAGTCGCATGCGATTGTCCCATTCTAAAGAATAAATTTCGCTTCATTTGTTTTTTTCTCGTTCACCGCGACCGTGGCAAAGAAGCACTCGAAAGCGCGGGGCGTGAAATGAAGGGGCAAAAAATTGGCTCTGCACAATTGCGAAGGCTTCGATCGCATATACGCGCGCAGGCGACGACCGTCGCAGCGGGCGTGGCGCTCGTTCTTTTAGCGAGGTGTCACCGTGACGTTTTTTTTCGTCCATGCGCACGTGTATCTGCCTACAAGTAGAGACAAAAAAAAATACGAAACTTTCGATTAATCGGTCTGCCTTGAGACGGATTTTGGCTTCGAACAAAAGATGGAGGGTTTTAAAGACACCAAGAATTAAATTTAAATTCGAAAGAACGAGCTGTTCACTTTTTTTTTTTCAAAACATTTTATATTTTATCACATTCGTGAGCGAAAATACACATTTATGTTGTATGTACAATGCAAACGAGCGGTTAAGTAAAAAAAAAAATTATAAAAATCGACGAGTGAATTACATCGCAAGTCCACGATTGAACGACACTTTTTGAAGAGTGTGAAAAAAAATGTTTGGCTCTCCAGCGGAATTTATGTACTACAAGATCTATGTAAGGGGGTACAGGGGGATATTTACTCTTGTGCAGATTAATTGTACCATGCCGGTAGACAAAAAATGCGTGATTAGATTGTGGACAATATACAAGTGCTGCTAAAAATATGGTAATTATGGTTCAGCCGGATTTTCTTCTAGCGCCTCGGATGTATATAAACCTCGAAAGATTAAGTTTACTACGATAGCTACATGTTTCTCACTACTCTCGTCAAATTTTACAAGGTGAGCTTTTCTTTTATCAATTTTTAAAAATTTCTTTTAAATACTCAATGTACTCGTGATTTTCAGGGAGAAGAAGGGAATCGCTGGCGTACACGCGAGAAAGACGCGGAGCAAATCGAGTAAACTGCTTCTTTAACGGCTACGTACAACAACTTGTAAACGACGTGCATTAATTAATAAGATTATACTCAAATCTCAAACAGCTATTACATTCCATCACCAGTGATTAAAGTAAAAAATTAAAGTTACGGTTAATAATATCTTACTTCAAGGCATCAAAAGTCGCCAATCAATCAGTAACAATACAAACGAGCAGACAAAAAACTTGGATGCAAAAAAAAAAATTAAGTTTACGTAGCCACTCATTACTATTACTATCAAACTAAAAAAAAATACAGCATTTTTTTTGTGTCAAGTCCATAACTTTGCTTTTCTCTGCCGTTTATAAATCAATCAAACAAATAAAAGATTCCACAGCGACAGCGATTCGTTCGCTTTTTTAAAAGCTCTACATCAGAGAAGAACAAAGTGTCATGCGGCTTTAAAATGCATGGGAAAAACTGTTGTCCAAAGTAAATGAAAAAAAAAAAGAAAATAAAAAAAAGTTTATATATATCTACGCACGCGCACTGCACTCGCACACATGAAACACTCGCAGCGCCAAGAGTAATAGTTAAAAAAAAATATATGTTTTATTATACACAGATTGATAAAAGAATGACGTGAAGGATCGATTGGATGAGATGAGCTTTTTTTTGTCGAAATATAAAAAAAGACGAATTGTCGATGAAAAAAATATTCATGTATAAAAATGTATATAATGTGCGACGTGAAAGGTGCATCATGCCATTGCAAACCGTGTTAGATATGTGCTGGGATTTTCTGTTCGTTTTTTTTTTTCAATTACTACAATGAACTTTTCGATCGATTCCTCGACCCGCCAGGAGGCGCCGCGGGAAATTAAAAATCCCCAGCACAATTCTAAAAAAATGAGCAATTCAGTAAGAGTAGATGGATGTGTAATGAATAAAAAAAGTAAATTGGAATAAAATTTGAAGGTAAATTATAGACAGGGCTCAGAAGTGTTTCAAGACGTCAAATAAAGTATTGAGCTTTTGATTTGCTAATAAACTTCTTATTACGTGTAAACAGTACATTTTCGAACGTTTTCTCTCCATTTCGTACATTTTCAAGCCCTGAATATAGAAAAACAAAATTACAAAGTGATGCTTAAATATTGAGTGATAATTAAAAAAAATTGATAGAGAGAGAAAAACAATAATACGTATATAGTAACTCAATAGATCGCTAGTACGATGAGCAAAAAAGTGTATAATAGTACTAATAATAGAAAGAGTAATAATAAATAAAAAATATCCCATTTAAACAATGTAAAAATATTTAACACTGTCTGCAATACACATGTTTGTTCTCTTACAGGCTCATTTATTTAATCATTTATATAAATATATATATATAGATATCTTTGCAATAAGATGAAAAAACAAGTTTATCTAAATAGAGCGCATGAGCAGGAATATCAATAATATTTAAGAAAAAAAACGTGTAAACTGTGGTGACAATCAATGACAAAAAAAATCAGAGTCAATGAAAAAGGCGATGTAATGCCCTTGTCCGTGGACAAGAAAAAGGAGAAAACAATGTATAATATAAAAATTCAACAGCTTTAAAAATGTAATAAATCGCAATGAATGACCAAAGAAAATATATATATAAAAAAAACAATGAATTTGAAAAATAAATAGAAAAAAAAAAACAAAAAAAAAGTAAAGAAAAAAGATGAATTAATGGAGCGCTCCGCTCAAAGAAAGGAGAAAATTGAGCTTATTTCTTTTTGTGGCTCCAACCTGGCTGGTCCAAAGCAACTGCGTCAGCTACGCTCCGAGATTCAACATCGGCGGGACTGGGACTTAGTTCCTTAGCAGGATCGCCGGAGGAAGTAGAGTGGGAATGACCGTAATGGTAGACCAGACCGGGTCTGGTTTTATACCGTGCGCTGCATACTGCAAAAGTGCAAAGTACTTGTTTTCCCGCAAACCACCTAATTGCAATGGCTAATAATGTTTTTTTTTTCTCTCTTTTGTTTCTGGCTGTAAAAGTGTTTCTTTCCTTTCTTTTCGTCAGGGTGTTTTGTACACTTTCATTTTGCTTTGACAAATTAAAAAAAAAAGAGAAAAGATATATTCATTTTTTTTTTGACTGGTTGAGGGAGTGACAAGGGGGAAGTTTGTTGGAGCTACTGGATTTTGAGGGATTCTTAAGTGCTCACCGTTCGATGTAACTTGGATTTTTCTTGTGTAATCTAATTTTTAAACTAAAGTTTCCTTTATAATTTCAAGATGCTATGTATTATCCCGGCTAGAAATGTATTTACTGGACGAGACCGTCCGGCGTTGACTTTCTCGCCAAATGTTTGTGACGAGAAAACAGCGATCAGGGCCGGATTTACAAAATTCAAGTGACTAGATATTAAGTATATTTTAGTCAACACGATGAAATCAGTTAGGCTGATTTCCAATCGGGATAGCACGTCAAGTGAATCCGTCAAATGACAATTTCAGATGAAAATGAAAGTCGACATCGAAAATAACAGTGGCGTGATAAAAAAAAAGTAACGGGAAGGGTCTTTGAGGTGAGGCGTTGTGGATCGTTTTATAAGGAGAGCACTTGCACACCTTCCGCACTAGGACACATCCCTAGCCACCTATCGATCTATACGTGTTGAACAAGCAGTGAAAGGGTTTCCAGCCCAAGAAGCAAAACTAATACGATGCAAGGCTTAAATAAATGCTCGAATACACCTACGGTAAAGTCAGCTCGCTACAAAGGTGAGCCAAGTAAATAACATTCTTGCTTTCCTTATATAGTATGTATGGTTATTTGCGTATATCAACAGTCTTCGAAGGTATTTGATAGTCGCTTCGTTCGACACTGAGTTTAATCAAGCTTCACTTTTCTTCTTGTTTACCGAATATATTGAAAATTAAAATATACTAATTTTTTACATCTTTTTCTGTTTAAAGAAAATGAGATAATTATTGGAAAAATTAATATCTAATGATTTTAATTGCTTACACAACATTTTTGGCTTTTTTTAAATATCTTATTAGTTTTACTTTGGAATGAATAACAAACTACAATAAAGATAGTACTAGTAAAATAGGTTTATGAAAGAGAGTGAAAAAAATACCACCAAATACCTTTGAAACGAGTTACTAATTCTAAATAAGAGCGTTATGAAGAAGTAAACGTATTGGCAGGCACATTCGAGTTAATCTAAAAGACTCTTTGATCAATTTTTCTCAACAAGCTAATTTCTAATTTTTACTTATCAATCTTATCAATCTAACTTTTGTATAGAAAGAAAGAAGTTTTACTTTTTTTGCGTATTTATTACTCAAGGATTGGATAAATCTACTATACTAAATTTTAGGATTTGTTTCAAAGTCAACTACTTTTTTGTACTACGCAAATTATCTAATTATTTGGCAAACTATTCATCTTAAATGGTATACTAATTTCTTTTTTACTAATTTTAGAAGTATAAATTATTTTTAATTATGTATAATGAAAATTTCAACTATGAAAACAGTTAATATATTTTATGTAATAATATAATTATTCTTTTGGACATGTCAAATAAATATAATAATCGAAGTAACGTTTTGGTCATAATTAATAAATTCATTAACTTTTCGCCGTATTCGAATTACAAAACTACTCTATACAATTTACTAAAATATTTTATAACTTATTTCAAACGTTCGATTTTGATCTTAATCTAAATATTCTTTGTCTCAAAAAATCAGTTAAGCTAGACAGTGTAGATTTGATAAACCGTTGATCAACTTTAACAGAATAAATTCCTTTGACGCAGTGCGTTTGTGGCTCGGTCGAATTCAGTATATCGAGCGGAGTAGTAATAATTACTGTAGTAAAACAAATAAGAGGAAGTTGTCATTTGTAGTTGTATCTATGGTTAAACTTACGGTCACAAACGAACGGCTTATCAGTATCACTGGCATCGTAGTTAGCTTTTTTACGCCCACGACCTCCACCCTGTTTAAAATTTAAAGAGAATCAGTAATTTTTCTTTACACTCAATTTTGACTATTTTAATTTTTTAGTCTTACCTTTGTTCTTTTTCCCGTAGGACTGTCAGTTGCTGGTGGATGACTCCTGGTAGGATGATGTCCACCTCCTCTAGGTTTTCTCCTTTTTCTTTTACTACTGTAGCTTTCTTCATAATCAAAGTCACTGTCCGGATCAGGCTCCTCATATGGATCCATGTCCAACATGCCTTCTTCGTCATAGAACCAGGCATCTTTGCTGTGTTCGTCTTGAAATAAATCATTTTAAATTAATTTTAAGTATACAATTGTAATTTTTTCTTAAACAAGTATATATGTATTGTAAAAAGTTCAATAACACATTTAAAGAAAAGTTGCAATAACCCTAAAAGCCATTGTTAAACAACTTTTTAATTCACGTGGATATGTTACAATTCAACTTTCACTGTAAAAAAAACTGTGCATCACATTCATTAGCTCTATTTTATATTTGTAAAATAAGATTATATATTAACATTATCAAAATTAGTCTTAAATACCTTTTAATGCTAAAGAGTCTTTACTGTCATCGTTAGCTCCAGGTACAGTGCTCTCGACACACTCGACTCCATCTTCTATGTCACCTCTTATCATTCTCTTGGGCTGAAAGTAGTGCATTAAATACTGTCTTCGTTTCTTTCTCCATCGTTTGCTGGGATATGTATATATTTGGCCATGTTGTAAACCTGGAAGACGTTCTCTCGCTGACATAAACAAGGCTGAATGGTTCTGTGCGACTCCTAAAGAAACAAACAAAAGTTATTATTCTTGACACAACAAAAAATGATTTTCATCTAATAATATTCTTTTAGCAAAAAAAAAATTCTCTAACTTTTTTATTTTACATTAAAATTTGGTATCAATGGAGTTAAAAATTGAAAGTCACCTAGGATGAGAATCGATATAACTTTTACTTATAAAATTATTAATAGTGTACGATTGTTTGTTCTACATTATTAAATAATTTTGATTTTTTAGTGGCTTTGAGATTTTTGAGATATAACTCACAATATTTTTATTTGAGAAGATTTTGTATAAATATTGTATTAGATTCACCAAACCAATTATTAAAACTAGCATAGCGTAGAGTTAAGTTAACGGAAAGCTTGATTTATTTAACATCAATATCTTTATAATATATTCTTATTCATCAATGATTCGAGCAGGACTGCGTGTTATCTATTGGTTAAAATTTGTATATTTCTTTTTGCATTAAAATGGGCTTGCCTTAAACTAATTAAGTAAATAAACAAATACATAAATAAACATCTATTTATACATAAATTGATTCACATAACTATATTAACTTGTTTTAAATTTGTCTCACATAATCTCAGTCGAATCCTCATTAATAATTCATTAATTTAATCTGTTAAAAAAAATACAAACTTTCAAGAATTAACGGTAATACAATTGTCAAAAAAACGCCACTATCTCACATTTCACCAACTAAAAAAAAATAGTGAACAAAATTTCGGAGCAAATTGTGTACACACGGGCAAGCCTCATCCGTCGCCGGCAACCGCGGCGATTTAAATCCTCGCAAACAAACGAGCACGCGGGTCCCCCGTGCCCAATCTCCGTGCGGGCATCGTGAAAACCCCGGGAAACCGTATCACCGCATCAAGTTATACACAACCGTGTGGCTACGTGTCGCGGGCGCGGGCGGCGCGTTCGTTGCACCACCCGAGGCGCTCGATGCGCGCCTACAAGCTCGAGTGTGTACGCGTGTACGTATACGCCGCTCCGAAACGGTGCCCCGCGAGTACACAGAGCCGGTGGGCGGCACACCGTCGCGAGTCCCGCGGGAGAAGAGCGGCGTAACGATAACAGTAGGCAGAGAAAAACTCACCCGTCTGGGAGTCGAGAAAAGGCATCCGTAACCTGCGCTCCCTGCATAGTCGGCTGTTGTAGGTGGAGGAGTTCTCAATGGCTTCCCTGTACGCCGAGTCGTTGAGAAAGCTGCGGGGCACACGCGCACTGTGGTCAGAGACTCCGCAACGGGGCCCCGGCCGATGCGAGCGGACGTCGCCGGGGCCGAACGCGATGGTACTCACCTCTCGATTTTGCTGAGGTTCGCCTCGTTCACCACTTGTATCACCGAGTTGACGCTGGCTGGAGGCGCGGACACGGCCGTCATTTTGGGCCGCCGACTAGCATTGGACTGGCCAACGTACGCTCGCGGACTGGCGCGCTGTGTGCTTTTCCCCCCCGAGGGCCGACTGCGCGAGTCAAGCGCGGGGCCGCGAAATCCATAAATACCAAGCCGGCGCCGCCGCTTCTTTGCGGAAGCCGCCGGCGAGAGTCAGGCGAGCGGGCGAGCAGCCACTTTCAAACGGTGACTGCGCTTTATTTTCTTTACGATTGCGTTTTATCGCGCGACTTGTACTTAATATTGCGTGTGTGGCACATTTTTCGAGTAATTTTCTCAGTAACTAATAATAATGGATATTAGAATGGTGGACATAAATAATTCTTATAAAAATAGCTATAAAATTTACTCTTTGTTTTAAAATTGAATTTCGCTTGTGAAGATTATTCGATAAGGATTATAATAATAGTAACAAATTAGAAAATCTCAGTCTTGAAAATAAGTCAAAATTATTCGAAGAAGTGAACGATTCACATTAAATACATGAACATATGGATAAATTTCACTTATTCAAATTTAAAAGGTTCATTATTTATCACCGACATTTTTTTATAAACGAAATTTCTTTACACAATTTTAACATGCAATAGAAAATTGTACAAAAAATAATATCGAATTAATTAACATTAACTGTTAAAGTGAGATTATGTATTTAAAAACCTAAAACTATCTTTGTTATATTATGTATCACAAATATTGTGGAACATTTTCATACTTAAATCCATCTGCAATCGGCCGTTTCCCTAAAATTTTTAAAAAGTTCACTAAATTATTAGTACACCAACGGAGCACGATACCGATGTCGTGTCCTGTGAAGCAAGAACTAAAAATTTGAACATAACATTACCAAAGGCATGTATCTTGGTAAAAATCGTTAATTTTCAGGTTTTTCAAAACCAGTTTTTACCCAATTCCTGGCCAATAACTGGCCACTATTAGTATTCGAACGGTAACTGGCCAATTTATGGCTTCTGCTATTTGCTATTTTCTACCAGGGTGATTAATTATGTAATGAAGAAATTTAAAAGGTAACTCATTCGCTTATGTATCTTCAATTTAAAAAATGAATGCATTTATGTATTCGCCCGCTCGAATGCGGCGGATGTTCGAACAATAGCTTTATTTCTTTCAAGTTTACATTCTTCAAATTAAAAGCTCCCAAACTTTATGCATTTCCCTGTTGAAAAAAATATCGTGATTATCCCATGATTTATCATATGATCACCAGATGATAATCATGTGATTGTCATGTTAAGAATCATCAAATAATTAATAATTATAAAAAATTTCATTTTTATATTAAAAAAAATTGTTTCAATTCTAATATGAATGTGACAGTGGTTCATTAGTTTTAAAATCATCTGAGCTTTTGGCGAGTCATTTCATTTGCGATTTCACCTGTAATCACACCTGAGATTTTTTTAGCATAAAGATGAGAATTGAAATAATACACTTTTTTCAATTAAAAAACTGTTTAAATAAACAAATCTTAATTAAAAATAAAACACGATTGCCACATGACAATCATGACAAATTGTCACGATAATCATGTGACAACCAAGTGATCTTTTTCAACGCGTTTTCTACTAAAAAAATTATCGCACATCCCATCGAGCAAGCCACCACTCCGCCGCAGACGTATATAATAAAATATCCGATAAAAAAAGGCCGGAGCCGCAATGAAAAAAAAAACATCCCCACGCCATTCTCAAAGCCCCAACGTGTAGTACAGCACCTTTCGCCTAATAATAAACGTCCGCAAATAATCCCGTCCTGCGCAATCCGATAATCGAGCCCCCATGGTGCCCGCGCGCGCTCGCGCCAGGTATAAAAAGGGGCTCGTGGCGGGCGGCGCTGAGTCTCCGTCGCGGCGATATCAACGCGGGAGTCGCGAAAAAAAGTCCCCCCGCCGACGGTAAAGCAGTGGCGGACCCCGCGAATTCGTTTTGGTGAATCGCGTGGGTGTTCAATTGGTGTGTGCGTGCGTGCGTCATAATTCGGATGATGCCATGAGGCCGCTTCACTGCGGACGGCGGAAAAATGCGGCAGGTGAGCTGGCGATTTGCTCTGTACTATATTTGCGCGTGTGAAGTCATTAGGGCTCGTGCGATTGAGCTTTTTAATGACTAATTAAGTATGTGTGGACTGAATGCAGTTTAATCAAAATATTATTCTCGTTGTACTATCCTGCCGCGTTCCCGGAAATGTGAACAGTATTTTGTATTAAACTGTATATGTATAGCTTTTTTCTTATAAAAGTAAAATTAATTTTTTTTTAAATACATTAAATATAAACATTTATTTCTCTAGTGTAAAAAATGCATCAGCTTAGGATATGTAGAATTGATTTGTACTATAAATACAAATTCAAACATAAAAGGAAGACAAAAATTTGAAAATTATTCATGCTTAATGTGTAGTTGTGTATAATAATAACAACGTATTAATTATTAGATTTAGACGTTTTGAGCTCTAACTTTATATTGGATAAATAAAAACTAAAATTTCAAAATGGATTTTCTTCTTTAAAATACGCTCTTATTACTAGTGCGAAATTTTATCGAATAAGGTAAGCTGCACGCATCCTGCGACCGACGGCGCTCCTCTGAACGTTTTGCGGCGCTTTCTTCTCTCCTAATGGCTTCATTTAATTAAGTTACTACTTCGCGGTATTATTCTTGCCGATGACAATATTTTTTCGAGGTCGATTAATTTTAATGTACAAATCTCACTGATTTTTCCAATCAGTTCCGGATAAGAAAGAAAGCGCGCGAATCCTCTTCGTCGAAATTCAAAGGCGAGCGTGACGTGCCCACCTCGTAACCTCGCTCGAGCGCTCGCTCGCGGCTCACCTCCTCAATTCTCAAAATCATCAATGAAGAATTTCCTCGCGAAGCCTGACGGTCAAGCGACCGGTCACGGACCCGTCATCCTACACTGATATACATATATGCACATACAATACACACACATACGCACACAGCACCGCGGCGTGCAGTGCACGCACGTCGCTGCCACACAGTATACACGCACACTCGCGCATCGGCCCCTCTCGCTCGCTCGCTCTTTCACAAGGAGGCCGCTTGCGAGAGAGAGTCGCTCGCTGGCGTGTGCGCATAGGCGGCCGCGAGCGTGTGCGAGGGCTGGGGCCTGGGGCGCTTCCTGTATACTTACGCGGCGCATAGCCTAAAAGGAGCGAGCGAGACGGGAGAGAGGCGGCGCGCACACACGGAGTGCACGTAGGAGGGCCCCCGCGCCGTCGTGCACAGTCGTCGGCGCGACAGAGACAGAGAGAGACTGCGCGAGAGAGCGGAGAAGAGGAAAGAGGCGCGCGCGCGTCCTCCTCGTCGCCGTCGTCGTCGCGCTTCTCGCAGCCCAGTGGCCTCCCCCGGTGGCGCGGACGACGAGTGTCCTCCACCTCGTGTGCAGCCGCCACCCCCCTCCCGCCTCCTCCTGCCCGCCCCCTCCCCCCCGGGTCCCCTCCCGCCCCCGCC
>UXGC01001222.1:0-30435 GCA_900480045.1 Eurytoma adleriae
GAATTTCAAAATAAGAATATAGTGGTTATTTTACCTTCTTCCGGTGAACGTTATTTAAGTACCGATTTATTTTCTGCTGCCAAACCGAGCTAATGACTTTTTTTGAGCACAATTAGCTAAAAAAGCACTTTAAAAGTGCTTTTTTTGTGTCATAGATCAAAGTTTAGTGTGTATTAAGATGATTTCTTGAAACGAGTTTAGTATTTAAGTCATTAATTATTTCGACAATCGAAATTAATCAAAAAATGAGCAGTGAAAAATTTAACAACAGGACATAAACTAGGCAAATTATCATGCCTGGCTATAATGTCGATATAGATAAAATTTATGATTGATAATCGAATGAAAACATTTTTCTTTTATTATCACTGAAAAGTAATACGCAAATCCAAATTATTTCAGCTAAAATATTTTGGATTTACTAATAAAAAATATTAAGTTTGTTGAGGGAAACAATATGTTCCAACAAGAAGTCACCATCACAGCACCTAATGGTCTTCACACTCGCCCGGCGGCTCAATTTGTCAAAGAGGCAAAAAGTTTTTCTTCTGAAATTACGCTTACTTATAACGGCAAATCGGCAAGCGCAAAAAGTCTATTTAAACTGCAAACACTCGGCCTGACTCAGGGAACTGTTGTCACTATTTCTGCCGAAGGTGAAGATGAGCAGAAAGCAGTAGAACATCTAGTTAAGCTGATGGCTGAATTGGAGTAATGACATACGGGCAATATAGCATTTATCTTCTATTTTTTATCCCTGGATACCTTTATCCAGGGATATCTATTTAACCGTAAGTATTAAAGCCATAGTCCTATGAGCTAACTATTTTTCGCCCATTGGTAGTAAGGTAACATTTATGATTTCAGGAATTTCAGTATCACCAGGTATCGCCTTCGGCAAGGCATTAATTCTTAAAGAAGCGCCAATTGTTGTCAATCAAAAGAAAATTTCTGATGAGCAAATTGACAGTGAAATTAACCGCTTTATTGCTGGACGCGAAAAAGCAATAGAACAATTAAAAACGATAAAAAAAACCGCAGAAAAAAATCTTGGTGAAGAAAAAGCGGAAATATTTGAAGGTCATATAATGCTGCTTGAAGATGAAGAACTTGAGCAGGAAATTCTTTCTTTCATAAAAAAAGAGCACAAAACTGCAGATGCAGCAACCCAAAAAGTGATTGAAGAACAGGCCACAGCCTTAGAAGAACTGGATGACGAATACCTCAAAGAGCGTGCCGCTGACGTCAGAGATATTGGTAAACGCCTACTAAAAAATATTCTAGAATTGCCTATTGTTGATCTTGGTTCAATTACAGAAGAAGTCATTTTAGTTGCAGCCGATCTTACCCCCTCTGAAACAGCACAATTAAACTTGCAGAAAGTGCTTGGTTTTATTACCGATTTAGGCGGACGCACTTCTCATACTTCAATTATGGCCAGATCGCTGGAAATTCCGGCTATTGTTGGCACCAGCAATGCAACCAAGCACATCCAACAAAATGATTATATTATTTTAGATGCTATCAATAATCATATTTATCAAAATCCATCTGATAGTGAAATTGACAAGCTTAAACAAATTAAAGAAGAATATTTACGTGAAAAAAGCGAGCTCGCAAAATTAAAAGATTTGCCAGCAATAACTTTAGATGGTCATCAAGTTGAAGTTTGCGCCAATATTGGTACTGTACGTGATGTAGAAGGCGCTGAGCGTAATGGCGCTGAAGGTGTAGGCCTATATCGTACTGAATTTCTGTTTATGGATCGCAATAATTTACCTAGCGAAGAAGAACAATTTCAGGCTTATAAAGCGGTCGCAGAAGCCATGGATCCACAAGCTATTATTATTCGTACCATGGATATTGGTGGGGATAAAGACCTTCCCTATATGAACCTACCGAAAGAAGAGAATCCTTTTCTTGGCTGGCGAGCAATTCGTATTTCTCTTGATCGCAAAGAAATCCTTCATGCTCAATTACGTGCTATTTTAAGAGCTTCTGCTTTCGGTAAACTACGCATTATGTTTCCTATGGTTATTTCTGTGGAAGAAATTCGTACCTTGAAAGAAGAATTAGCAATACTTAAAAAGCAGTTAAGCGAGGAAAAGCACGCTTTCGATCAATCGATTGAAGTAGGAATAATGATTGAAACACCAGCGGCTGCGGTTATTGCTCATCATTTAGCAAAAGAAGTTGATTTTTTCAGTATTGGAACCAATGATCTAACACAGTATACCTTAGCCGTGGATCGCGGAAATGATCTGATTTCTCATCTTTATAATCCAATGTCTCCTTCGGTGTTAAAACTTATTAAACAAGTTATTGATGCTTCTCATTCAGAAGGCAAATGGACAGGTATGTGTGGTGAGCTTGCTGGTGATGAACGTGCTACACTATTATTACTTGGTATGGGATTAGATGAGTTTAGTATGAGTGCAATCTCAATCCCAAGTATTAAAAAAATTATTCGAAATGCAAATTTCAAAGATGCAAAAACATTAGCAGAACAAGCTCTTAATCAACCGACAGCGAAGGAATTGATGGATTTGGTTGAAACATTTATTAAAGAAAAAACACTTTGCTAAAATCATCAACCAACTCTTGACCCCATAAGAAAACAATTAATTAGGAGAAGATCCATGGGTCTGTTTGACAAACTCAAATCACTGGTTTCAGATGATAAAAATAGCACTGGTAATATTGATATTATTGCCCCAATTTCAGGTGAAATTGTTAATATAGAAGATGTTCCAGATGTTGTTTTTGCCGAGAAAATTGTTGGTGATGGTATTGCTATCAAGCCTACTGGTAACAAAATTGTGGCTCCAGTTGATGGGACGATTGGTAAAATATTTGAAACCAACCATGCATTTTCTATTGAGTCAGATAATGGTATTGAGTTATTTGTCCATTTTGGTATTGATACAGTTGAGTTAAAGGGCGAAGGATTCACTCGCCTAGCAGAGGAAGGACAAAAAGTACAAAAAGGTGATTTAGTACTTGAACTTGATCTTCCTCTATTAGAAGAAAAAGCAAAATCGACATTAACACCTGTGGTCATTTCTAATATGGATGAAATAAAAGAGCTAACTAAACTAACTGGCTCTGTCGTGGTAGGTGAAACCGTTATTATGCAGATCAAAAAATAAACTATAATTCTTCCCTTCATTAATTATTTATGAAGGGAATTTCTTTTCTATTTCACTACTTAGTAACAAGAACGGTTTCCTATAAGCAACAATTTGTCTTTAATGTTATTTAATTCAATTAAATAACCCGGTGGAAAGATAGCGATCCCCTCTATCACAAATAATCGTCACAATAACCGCCCCAGGATTTTGTTTAGCGACGCGCAATGCGCCAGCCACTGCGGCCCCTGAACTAACACCACAAAAGATGCCTTCATCTATTGCTAGATTTTTCATCATCTGTTGTGCTTCTATCTGAGTGATATCCAATATTCTATCAACTTGTTCAGCTTTGAATATACTTGGAATATAATCTCGAGACCAGCGCCGAATTCCTGGAATATAGTTATTTTCAGCTGGCTGCAAACCAATAATTTCTATTTTATTTGATTTAGATTTTAAATATTGGCTGACACCAGTAATTGTCCCGGTTGTACCCATGCTTGAAACAAAATGCGTGATCCGCCCCGCTGTTTGGCACCAGATTTCAGGGCCTGTCGTCATAAAATGGGCTAACGGATTATCAAGATTATTAAATTGATCAAGTACCTTTCCTTCAGATCGAGCTTGCATCCGTAATGCAAGATCACGTGCCCCTTCCATTCCTTCCGCTTCACTAACCAAAACTATCTCAGCACCATAAGCTCGCATCACTGACTGACGTTCAATACTCATATTTTCTGGCATTAATAATTTTAGTTTATATCCTTTTATGGTGGCTATCATTGCCAATGCGATCCCAGTATTACCACTAGTTGCTTCAATTAAGGTATCACCAGGGGTAATTTGACCGCGCTTTTCTGCTTGCTGGATCATAAATAGGGCAGCTCTATCTTTGACAGAACCGGCAGGATTATTACCCTCTAGTTTTACCCAAATTTCAGCATCCCTATTTTTAGTCAATCTTTTTAGTTTAACTAATGGCGTATTACCAATAAAATTTTCCAAATAATTCACATTATTTACCCAATTATTTTTATTATAAAGAATAAAACAACGCTAATATTATCATACGCAACAAAAATAGCTGATAATCCCTGCGATAAATTTATAATATGCCACTTTGATTAAAGGATTTAATAATTCAATTTTTATGTCATGTTTTGATATAATTTATGACTAAATTAAAGCGTTATTGAGCTGACCAAATAATACCACTGACCTTCCAATTAGCTAAAACATCATTTGATGGCACTAAATTTTTAGGTCCACTCCATTTGCCAGTAAAACGATATATGACATGGCTAGATTGGGGAGAAACACAATTTATGGTTAACATATTGGTTTGATTAGGATCAGGGTAACAACTACCTTGCACCGCATTTTGGTAGATTTGCGAAAATGGTGTGCCTATTTGTGTCTCCCACACTGTTTTAATATCTTCATCCATAATTTCAATTCGTTTAACTTCGCCCTTTTCAATACCATAAATGACTATCTTTTCTTGATCATTTTTTATACCTTGAAAAAGAGACATTAACTGCCCCTGTTCAATTTGCATTCCAGAACGAAAATAGTATCGGTCATCTAACGCTGCAACAATAATCTGTTCTTTCATCGGGGTCATTTTATTAATCTGACCAACACCAGTTGCAGAAATTTTAACTGAACTAGCAAACCAATTCATGGGATATAAACTTGACCATGAAATACTGCTACATCCGGTTAGTGATAATAGACTTGTTACAAATGACACTCTTAACCAATTTACTCGGCTGTTCCCAAAAAGTTGTGGCATAAAACCCCTTAAATCAATTTGCAATATAATAAAAAAATTAATAATTTTATTTAAAATATGTTTATAATATGCAAAGTTAACAGCATGATAGAATACAAGTCAATAATCTACCCAAAAGCAAGTAAAACAAGCCTTTTTCAACGATAAGGGCAAATTAATTTTTATTAATCTGACAATTTTGAAATAACTCAGCAATACCGATAAAAAAGTTTTCCAAAAAATAAATTAATAATAATTTTGTATCAAAAAAGAGAAATATTGCTATCATCAAATTAATCGAATTGCTCACTCAAATGCCTGATCATCAATTAATCGTTTAGTATATAAAATATTTTCCTGCTGTAACTCTTCGTAAGCCATTTTCTCACACATACAGATGGTAGCATCATTTTCTTCGGGTACTAAAAACATAATTTGTGGGCAACCTTTAGCAATTAATTTTTTTTCTAAACGACTAATTAATGCATTGGCAATCCCTCTACCACGATATTCAGGGTGAACAGCTAAATAATATGCAGAGCCTTGATAACCATCGTATCCTCCCATGACAGTACCAACAACTTCACCTGCCATTTCAGCAACTAAAAAAAGATCTGCGCCCGATAGCATTTTACGCTCGATATCCGCTTCAGGATCTCTATCTGTTTGGATTAGCTGACAAAGCTCCCATAGTGTGATGATTTCTTCAAAATCCTCTTGCCGAAAGGTTCTTATTTCCATATTTTCTTACCTAGTTAGCGAGGGATAAAGATTTGCATTCTTATTATTTAAACAAGAATGATAGTAGCAAAATAAAATGAATTAGATAGCGCCGAAAATGTTGATTTTATGCCCCATAAATCATTATTTCACTTTTAAATAATTTAATTTATTTAAAATAAATCAAAGGGTTATAACTTAAACCTATTATTCTATTCACTTCACTCCGTGTTCGATAGCTTTTTAATACCAAGTAATTTAAATTTACTAAAATAATAATACCAGTACTAAATAATGATAGAATTTTATTCTTTAAAATTAATTTTATATTAAATCCATTCTGACGATAAGAAAATAGATAAATACTTCCGCTTTTTAACTGAAATTGTTGAGACTAACTTTATTACCCAATAATTATAGTATTAACCATAGACTCAAACTGGCAACAACGACAGTTTTTAAATAGACTGCGATTTGCATACTTAACTAACGGAAACATGCATCACTCTACTATTAGTATCAATAAGCAATCATGTTTAATATTTTGCTAGCGTTATTGCCATACTATCAGATCCAATCAATAACAAAATGCACTCAGACAGCATTAAGTGTATAATTAAACGCTAATCTCCTGCTCTAATAATAATCAAATTTAAACTTATGAATATACCTGATATTAATGCAGTGAAAGCATTTCTTCTCACTTTGCAAGATAAGCTGTGTCAACAACTTGAACATGTCGATAACAACGCTAAATTTGCCGAACAAAGCTGGCAACATAAACACAAAGGAGGAGGCCGTAGTCGTATATTAAAACATGGGACAATTTTTGAGCAGGCGGGAGGTAATTTTTCACATATAAGTGGTAAACAATTACCTGCTTCTGCTTCAGAAAATCGCCCACTGCTAGCAGGACGACGCTATCAAGCGATGGGCGTTTCTTTAGTGACTCATCCACTCAACCCATATATTCCAACAGCTCATGCTAATGTCCGTTTTTTCATTGCAGAAAAACCAGGTGAACCATCTATATGGTGGTTTGGCGGTGGATTTGATTTAACTCCCTATTATGGTTTTGAAGAAGATATTATACACTGGCATAAGACGGCACAGTCTGTCTGTTTACCTTATGGAAAAGAGATTTATCCGCACTATAAAAAATGGTGTGATCGCTATTTTTTTATCGAACATCGCAATGAACCACGGGGAGTTGGTGGTCTTTTCTTTGATGATTTAAACCAACCTGATTTTACTACCTGCTTTCACTTTGCTCAGGATGTAGGTAATGGTTTTCTTAATGCCTATTTACCCATTGTTGAAAAAAGAAAAGAGATAGCTTGGGGTGAGCGCGAACGCCAATTTCAATTATATCGTCGTGGACGTTATGCAGAATTTAATTTGGTATACGATCGAGGAACCCTATTCGGGTTACAAACTGGCGGTAGAACAGAGTCAATTTTAATGTCCTTACCACCACTGGTTCGCTGGGAATATAATTATCATCCTGAATCCAATTCAGATGAAGAAAAACTTTATAACCAGTTTTTAATTGCAAAAGAATGGGTATAAACCCGAACAGCACACTTATTTTTTAGCGTGCTGTTTGTTATTAACGTTTTTTAAGATGGGCGATTAGACGTTTGCGCTTACGCAGCTGCGTTGGCGTCAATTTATTTTTTTTACCGGCATAAGGGTTATCACCTTCTTTAAATTGGATACGTATCGGCGTCCCCATAACCTGTAATGTACGGCGAAAATAGTTCATTAAATAACGTTTGTAAGAATCGGGTAAATCAGCGACTTGATTGCCATGAATAACCACTATCGGTGGATTATAACCACCGGCATGCGCATATTTCATTTTCACTCTGCGGCCTCGAATTAGTGGTGGCTGATGTTCTTCTTCAGCCATCTTCATTATACGCGTTAATAATGCTGTACCCACTCGCCGTGTTGCCGATTCATAAGCTTCTTGAATAGACTCAAATAGATTACCCACACCACTACCATGCAACGCTGAAATAAAATGAACTTTAGCAAAATCAATAAAACCTAATCGTAAATCCAGCATATCTTTTACTGATTGTCGATCTTCCTGTGACATACCATCCCACTTATTGACTGCAATCACCAGAGAACGTCCCGCATTCAAAATAAAACCGAGTAATGATAAGTCTTGATCAGAAATTCCTTGCCGAGCATCAATAACAAGTAAAACAACATTAGCATCTTCAATTGATTGTAATGTTTTGATCACCGAGAATTTTTCGACGGTTTCAGTTATTTTTCCCCGTTTACGAACACCAGCGGTATCAATCAGTACATATTCACATCCATCCCGTTCCATCGGAATATAAATGCTGTCACGGGTAGTACCAGGCAGATCGTAAACAACGACCCGTTCCTCGCCCAAAATACGGTTAGTTAATGTCGATTTACCCACATTTGGCCGACCAACAATCGCTAATTTAATGGGTAGTGACCGCGGATCAAAGGCTTCTTCTTCACTACTTTCAAGCGCTACTTTCTCTTCCTGAGCCAGCCAATAAGCCGCATTGGCCTCCTCTTCCGATAATTCCATATCATTGGCTAATGTTTGCGGAGAATAGGGAGCAACCACTTTTTCAATCAGTTGAGTAACACCACGGCCATGGGATGCGGCAATCGGATAAATATCTCGCATACCAAGTGCATAAAAATCACCTAATACCGTATCAATATCCAAACCATCGGTTTTATTTGCTAGCAGGTAAGTCTCCTTCTTGCGACTGCGCAAATGTTTAGCAATCGCATGATCTGCCGGCATCAAGCCTGAGCGCACATCAACCATAAAAAAAACAATATCAGCTTCTTCAATCGCCAGTAAGGATTGGGAAGCCATATGGTTTTCTATTCCCTCTTCTGAACCATCGATACCGCCGGTATCGATAATAATGAATTCCTGCCCTGCAAACTCTGCTTTACCGTATTTTCGGTCACGCGTTAGACCCGGAAAATCAGCAACCAGTGCATCCCTAGTGCGAGTTAATCGGTTAAATAAGGTAGATTTTCCTACATTTGGACGCCCTACCAGCGCAATGACAGGTATCATTTTTAAGATGCCCCATAAAAATTAAAATCGGTATTCTGATTTCAATCTTCAGAATACTAAAAAAATAAAACGGCCGCGAAAATTAGCAGCCGTTAATTCTATCTGGAAAATAACAAAATGTCAGGAAATTAACGTTCAATCAGATATATGGTTCCATCTTTTGCCTGAATAAGCAATTTATCACCGGCAATAACCGGACGGCTGCGTAACCCCGAACTATCAACTTTATTTTGTGCCACAAATTGACCATCTTGGGTATCTAGCCAATGAAGATAACCTTCGCCATCGCCAACCACTAAATAACCATCATAAATAGCTGGTGCGGTTAAATTACGATGTAATAATGCATCTTGCGCCCATACAGTGACACCATCACTTTTACGAATTGCTAACACGCGATCATTTTGATCAACCAAGTAGATTATATCATTGGCAACAATAATATCATTCACCGATCCTAGATCACGCTTCCAGATAATTTGGCTAGAACGCATATCCATAGCCACTAAATCACCATTGTAGGCAATAGCAAAAATAGCGCCTGAATTGATATCAATAACTGGCGTCATATTGATATCGTGTAAACGATCAATTTCAGTTGCACCACGGATCTGAGAAATATATTGTTGCCAAGCAATCTGTCCTTGAGCAAGCATTACAGCACTAATACGACCACCATCACTACCTACAATCGCGACGCCATAAGCAGTAGCAGGCGCTGACTTTCCTCTGACTGATAATGTTGAAGTGTCTAAATTAATACTCCATTTACTCTGTCCTGTGTGCGCATCTAATGCTTGTAACACACCATTACTGGTATGGATCAATACCAAACCATCACTAACTACTGGCTGCGAAAGCGCTTCTCCGGCAACATCCGTTTCCCATGCCATTTCCCCATCAGCTTTATTCAGTGCAATAACTTTGCCGGTCTCTGTTCCTATATAAAGCTTATCCCCTGAAACCGTTAGTCCGCTGGAAAGTAATGCCGGCAAATTAGCGGTGAAAAAACCAACTTGTTGTGATAAATCAATTGACCATAATATCTCACCTGAATCAGCATCCATTGCTTTGACCGTTCCTTTACGATCTGCTGCATAAACAACAGAATCATCGTAAGCCGGCGAAAGTTGAGAATAATATTTTCCACTACCATCGCCTATCGAGCGGTGCCAAGTGATAGAAGGGCTAAATTGATTGTCAACCTCAGGTAGAGGAGACATCACTATGGAATCTTTTTCCGTTGAGCATCCCATTAATAATGTCACTGCGAATAAACCCACCAAGAGTGTTCTACCCAATTGCATATTAATATTCCTCTTAGTTTGGCAAGCTATTAATTTTTATTTTTAATATTGTCTTCATCATGTCAGCTCCACTTGATTCAATTCCTTTAGAATAAGCTGCGCGAGCACTGGCAATATCACCTTTTTTCAGTAAAATATCGCCACGAATATCTTCAACGATGCTACTCCATCCTTTATCCTGCACTTGCGTCAAACTAATCAGAGCCTGATCTGGCTTGTTCAATGCTAACTGTACGCGTGCCAATCTGACATTGAGTAAATCCTTAAGATCATCTACTTTGGCTATTGTTAATGCCTTTAGTAATGCTTTTTCTGCACCAGCAATATCATTTTTTTCCACCGCAATTTTAGCTAGCTCAATATTGGTCAATACACCATAAATATTATTTGTTTCATTAGCAAATTGCTCGGCAGCGGCCAGTGCTTGATTTGAACCGGTCTGCAATTGAGAAGAAATTTGCTCAAAAGATTGGGTACTTTCTTGCAAACTATTTGCCTGATGTGATTGCCAATAATTCCAACCAATAATCGCACCAACTCCGATAACTAGCCCAATTAATAACGCTTTGCCCTTATTGACAAAAAAACGTTTAATAGCATCGATCTGCTCGTTTTCAGTGGTATAGACTTCCACAGAGTCTCCTTTAACCTAAAAGTTCAACCAAACGTACAGCAATATTCTGCTGAGAAAGTTTTTCCTGTTCACCCGTGCGTAAATCTTTTATCGTGACTTCACCAGATTGATACTCATCTTCACCTAAAATTAAGGCAATTTTTGCCTGGTATTTATTTGCTCGAGCTAACTGTTTCTTAAAATTACCGCCACCGTGATGAGTCATCAATTTCAAAGCTGGCAGTTGATCGCGAATTTTTTCCGCCAGAACTAATATTGCCTGTTGACTTGCTTCACCACAAGCAACCAAATAAACATCAACTAAGGTACATTCAGCAACAAAATCGGGATTAATTTGGCGCACCAATAACACCATGCGCTCCATTCCCATCGCAAAACCTACTGCCGATGTCGCTTTTCCACCAAGCTGTTCAACCAGACCATCATAACGCCCACCAGCACATATCGTTCCCTGTGCACCTAATGCATCAGTAACCCACTCAAATACAGTGCGATTATAATAATCTAAACCACGAACTAAACGTTGATTAATTCGATATTGAACGCCTGCAGTATCAAGTAATTTGCAAAGTCCGATAAAGTGTTGTTTCGAGTCATCATCAAGATAATCAGCCAGTAATGGCGCATCATTAAGCAGTTTTTGCACGTCAGGATTTTTTGAATCAAGAATGCGTAATGGATTAGTCGATAATCGACGTCGGCAATCCTCATCCAATTTATCTTCATATTGTTGCAAAAAAGTGACTAATGCCTGACGATACTTTGCTCGTGCTGCTAATGAGCCAATCGAATTTAATTCCAGTGAAACATGTTTAGCAATCCCCAACTCACGCCACCAACGTGCCGTCATAATGATAAGTTCGGCATCAATATCCGGACCGGCTAAACCAAAAACTTCAGCACCCAACTGATGGAATTGGCGATAACGTCCTTTTTGTGGCCGCTCATAACGAAACATTGGGCCTAAATACCAAAGACGTTGTTGCTGATTGTACAATAAACCATGTTCGATCCCAGCACGCACACAACCCGCTGTATTCTCGGGACGCAATGTTATACTGTCGCCATCCCGATCATCAAAACTATACATCTCTTTTTCAACCACATCAGTGACTTCACCTATTGCGCGCGAAAATAATGCGGTTTGCTCTACAATGGGGGTTCGTATCTCACTAAAACTATAACTAGCAAGGATTTGTTTTAATTTGTTTTCAATTTTTTGCCAGAATTGAATATCGGCAGGAAGACAGTCATTCATACCGCGAATAGATTGAATGTTTTTAGCCACGTTATTTCTCTATTTAAAAATCTACCATAATATGGATTATAAAAGTGAATATTAACAGGGTGCAATCCATAAACAAAATTGGCTCACCATAATATTGAGCCAATATTACTAAACTACATATCTATTCGTTTGATATCAATCCGCTGATTTTCATCCAACATAGCAGCCTTTGCCCGAATTTTAGCTTCCAACTGTTCAATCATATCAGTATTATCTAAACGTTCTTTTTGACGAACACCGTCTTCATAAAATCCACTCTTTGCCCTTGCTCCGGTTACACCAAGGGTAGAAACCTCAGCTTCACCTGGGCCATTAACAACGCAACCAATAATGGAAACATCCATTGGGGTAATAATATCTTCCAATCGCTCTTCTAAAGCATTAACGGTACCAATGACATCAAATTCTTGTCGTGAACAGGTTGGACAGGCAATAAAATTAATACCTCGTGAGCGAATACGCAGTGATATTAAAATATCAAAACCAACTTTAACCTCTTCAACGGGATCTGCAGCTAAAGAAATACGTAATGTATCACCAATCCCTTCAGCCAATAACATTCCTAGTCCAATAGCAGATTTGACCGAACCTGCTCGCGCGCCACCCGCTTCGGTAATACCTAAATGTAAAGGCTGATCAATTTTATCAGCCAATAAACGGTAAGCGCCTACGGCTAAAAAAACATCTGAAGCTTTAACACTAATTTTAAACTGATCAAAATTCAATCTATCCAATATATCCACATGGCGCATTGCCGATTCAACTAAAGCTGCCGGCGTTGGTTCACCATATTTTTCTTGAATATCTTTTTCTAATGAACCACCATTAACACCGATCCGAATAGGAATATTTTTATCGCGTGCACAGTCAACAACCTGACAAATACGTTCTTCATTACCAATATTACCTGGATTGATACGTAAACAATCCGCACCATATTCAGCAACTTTTAGTGCAATACGATAATCAAAATGAATATCAGCAATAACCGGAACATTAACTTGTTGCTTAATGAGCTTAAACGCTTCTGCTGCATCCATTGTGGGTACAGAAACACGTACAATATCAACGCCCACTCGTTCTAAAGATTTAATCTGTTTGACTGTCGCTGCAACATCCGTTGTACGCGTGTTGGTCATTGATTGAACTGTGATTGGTGCACTATCACCAACAGGAACATTACCTACATAAATTCGTGTTGATTTACGCCTTTTTATCGGTGATTGATTATGCATATTACTCTCCCTCAACATCCATGTTTAATAATTTACGCTATTTCTATAATTGAAGCCATCGGATTGACGATGGCTTCTTATTTGTTCACAATTTATCATTATTTATAGATGTTGTCTTACAATATTCATTTACAATCCAGGCAATTTAAATTTAGCTGGACGATTAGCTTTAATAAAGCGATTTAGATCAACCGAATTACCTTTGAATAACAAATTAACATTGGCGGGTATGCCAATATTAAACTCATAAGGAGGTTCACCATTTAATTCAAGTTTCTGGCCTGCATTTTTCATACCGCTAAATAAAATCTTACCTTTAGCATCACGAACTTCTAACCAGCATTGCCCTTTAAAGTTCATCACAATCCCATCGTCCGATTCTAAACTAGCAGCATCAGTATCAGCAGGGGTTTCTTCTGCCCTACTCCGCTCTGGATGACTATTATTGGTCATACTGCCTGGCAAGGGTACTGTTTTTACTTCTGTCGGATTGACTGACTCAGTATTAACATTTTTATCAATATTTTTTAGTGTTTCAGAAGTTAATGGAGATTGAGGTGCCGGAGAGATGACATTATTCGCTATCGCTGAAGTTACCGGCGGGATACTAGTTTCTGTTGACGATGTATTAACATTATTTTGTTCAATAGCGTTTGCGGTGCCAGCGGTAGAAGAAGGTGGATCTGACGGTATTTGTGTAGCATTCGAGCGATTCTGTTCAGCCATAGTGGCAATTTCTTGTTTTTGTACTTTATATCCCTGCCACCACCAAATACCTACCATAGCAATACAAATAATGATAATAAGCCAGGTAAATTTCATTAACCAGCCTTCCCGTTTTTTGCGGGTCTTTCCTAGGGAATAACTTTGCATAGGAGAAACTACTGCCGCTTTTGCTGGTGTATGTTTATCCAATAATTCAAGAATTTCTTTTTCTGGAATTTTCACTAATTTTGCATAAGAACGAATGTAGCCACGCAAGAAAGTAGGATCAACACTATGGGAGTTGCTGTCTTCCTCTATCTCACGTACGGTGCATACTTTTAAGCAAAGTCGTTCGGCAACGATTTCTCGGGAAAGACCAAGCGTTTCCCGTGCCTGCAATAAACGTTGGCCAACGGTGATTTCTGTTTTTTCTGTTTTAGGTTTGCTATTCATTCGCGGAACTATTGGTCTTTTCTGAGTTTTAACATCATGAAGGCTTTATAAAAACTTCATCTATCAAGTTAATCAAAAACCTTCATACCGATAATATTTCTTAGCTTATTTTGGAAATATTTTGACAATTAAGCCCTCTACGTTCTTCTTCTTTCCTCAGTTTAATCATCTCCTCAGATATATTTTTAGAGCATAAAAAGTCTAAATAATACGCTCGCATACTTGTATTATTGATTGCGGATGAACGAATTGCCACTTTAAAATATTTTAATGCTAAGCCTGATTGCTTTTGCTGACGCATAATGACCGCCATTCCTAAATTAGCAATCCCATTTTTTGGTTCTGCCAGCAGTATTTTGTCAAAATGATAAGATGCTGCTGGATAATTCCCTGCTGATAGATAAGCAATGCCTAGCTGTGTTCGTGTCACAATCGCAATATCAACGTCTTTATTAATACTAGTACATCCTATTAATAAACCCACTAACAATAGAATATTAATGATAGATATCCTTATCATATCACTCTCATTTATTTATATAGCTGGTAATAAAAGGAATTCTGCTATCTAATTTCCTTCATTTACATAATGAACATTCAGACTGCTTTTACTATAATTGGTTCACCACCCAGGCGTTTTTTCAATGTTCGTTTAGTTCGATCAATAACATCACCCGCTAATTGACCGCAGGCCGCATCAATATCATCACCACGCGTTTTACGCACAATAGTAGTAAAACCATATTTCATCAATACTTTGGCAAAACGATCAATACGGCTATTGGAACTGCGACTGTAAGGTGCTCCAGGAAATGGGTTCCAAGGAATTAAATTAATTTTGCTAGGTGTATGCTTAAGACATTCAGCTAGCTGATGCGCATGCTCAATACTATCATTCACACCATTTAGCATGACATACTCAACAGTAACACGTCCCTGATTAGCATTAGATTTAGTTAGATAGCGCCGAACACTCGCCAGAAAAGTTTCAATGTTGTATTTTTTATTAATAGGTACAATCTCGTCACGAATTTCGTCAGTCGGTGCATGCAAGGAAATGGCTAAAGCAACATCAATCATATCACCTAATTTATCCAGGGCAGGTACAACACCAGAAGTCGATAAAGTCACTCGCCGTTTTGACAAGCCAAAGCCAAAATCATCCATCATAATCTCCATTGCTGGAATAACATTGTTGAGATTTAATAGCGGCTCTCCCATTCCCATCATCACAACATTAGTAATTGGCCGCCGACCACTGGATTTCAAAGAACCAATAACTTTAGCAGCGCGCCACACTTGGCCTATGATTTCTGAAACGCGTAAGTTACGATTAAAACCTTGCTGCGCCGTTGAGCAAAATTTACATTCAAGCGCACAGCCAACTTGAGAAGATACACAAAGTGTCGCGCGATCATCTTCAGGAATATAGACTGTTTCGACTTGTTGCTCACCGACGGTTATTGCCCATTTGATGGTGCCGTCAGTAGAACGCTGCTCTTGCGCAATTTCAGGTGCCCGAATTTCAGCAGCTTGCTTTAATTTATTCCGCAGCACCTTATTGATATCTGTCATCAAATCAAAATCATCATAACAGTGGTGATAAATCCATTTCATTACCTGATCGGCGCGAAATGGTTTTTCCCCCATATCACTAAAGAACTGCCGCATCTGTTTACGATCCATATCCAGCAAATTGACTTTTGTTGATTTACTGACAGGAGAAAAAGAAGGCACACACTGCGCTGCTGTTTTAGATTGAAACATTTTTATTGCCTCGTTATTACACTTTTCGGCGAAAGCTGTAGGTTTTATAACAATTAACTTTATTTATGGGACTAAATATTATTTTTAATAGCATTATATGCCATAACCTTGCCAATAAATGACTTAACAAGGTATGGCATTTTACAAACTTTATTAATATTTTGCTAATAATATCCTATTTCTGTTTGTTAACAGGGACATATTTCGTCGTCAGTAAAGAAAAAAGCAATTTCTCGTTCTGCGGACGCGACAGAATCAGAACCATGTACTGCATTTGCGGTAAAACTATCTGCATAATCAGCACGTAGTGTTCCTGCCAATGCCTTAGAGGGATCCGTTGCTCCCATTAAATCACGATAACGCTGTATAGCATCTTTGCCCGCTAAGACTTGCAACATAATGGGGCCTGAGATCATAAATTCGACTAATCCAGCAAAAAAAGGCTTATCTTTATGCTCAGCATAAAAACCTTCAGCCTGTTCACGATTTAAATGCACCATTTTAGCTGCAATAATTTCGAATCCAGCTTGCTCAAAACGGTTATAAATCGCACCAATTACATTTTTTTTAACCGCATTTGGCTTAATAATTGAAAATGTACGTTGCATCGTCATTAGAAATCCTCTTAGCTATTATTTTTCATCATGATATTTTTGCCTTGCATCCATACTGCCTGCCAAGAAAAAGATTTATCATCATTTTTATTAAGGCAAAATAGCTGGCTATTATAGATATTGGCAATTCAATTGCCCACTTGACGACAAATTTTGTTAATTTTTTTATACAATTTTTTTATTTTTTTAGCTTAAATCACATTTTTCTAAAATTTAAAACGATAAATACGATTAAAAAGATAATCAGCCCAATTCTTTTTTTTATGTTGTAGGCTTAGATAAATTTAAATATAAAAATTAGCTAGGTATAAATAAGGGAATAATAATAGGTAGCCAAATTTAACAATTTTTAATAGCAATCATGTTATTACGCAACCAACCACCTATTTTACGTTGATAAAATGGTTGCGTATGATGAATAATAAAATGATCAATACCTGTGCCGTTAGGTTGCAAAAAATAAAAATCAACTGACTGATTATCTTCAAGATAATTAAGTACTAAGTTCCCTAACTGCGGAATTAATTGTTGCCCTTCCTTTTCATAGCCAAGACTAATTTCTAAAGCAATCAGCATAACCGGCACCCCTGCTGTTGTATCATCTTTCGCTTGGAGTAAAAAAGCACGGCGTATGATTTTATATTGTTGGAAAAAATGACACAGCCCACTAATTAATTTTGGCGGTAACGTTTCAAATATGCTCAATTTAATAGTACTATCGCCTGGCACTGTAATTGTTGTCATCAGTGCAGATTGATTAATTTTATCAGCCGCCATTTCAGCTTCCTTCATAATTAATACTCTCTTGCTAACTAATTATTTACCAAAAAAATAAATTTCTTGGTAAATAATCATAAAAAAAGCTATTTTGCCTTTTTCAGTAATAAACTAGCAATAGTTCTGACACCAATGCCGGTTGCGCCTTCCGCCCATAAACTCATGGCAGATTTACGATAAGTCGCTGAACAATCGATATGCAACCATCCCTTATGATAATTTTCAACAAAATGTGATAAGAAAGCCGCGGCGGTGCTGGCGCCAGCAGTATGAGAAGGTGATGCAATATTATTGAGATCTGCAAAAGCAGAAGATAATTGGCGACGATGAAATTCCGCTAAAGGTAAACGCCAGAAGAGTTCATTTTCCATTTCTGCCGCAGACATCAATTCAGCCACCAATTTGTCATCAAAACTTAATACTGACTGATAATCGTTGCCTACTGCCATTTTGGCTGCACCGGTTAATGTTGCAGCGTCAATAATTAATGCTGGTTTTTCTTTACTTGCATCAATCAATCCATCAGCCAAAACCAGTCTTCCTTCCGCATCAGTATTCATAATTTCAACAGACTGGCCGTTACGGTAGCGAATAATATCACCTAATTTAAAGGCATTACCACTCACCATATTATCAGCAATACAGAGGAAAATTTTTACTCGTTGTTTTAAACCTCGACTTATTGCTAAGGCTAACGCCCCAGTTAGCATAGCTGCTCCGCCCATATCTGCTTTCATTGAATTCATAGATGAAGAGGGTTTTATGCTATAACCACCAGAATCAAACGTAATACCTTTTCCAACCAAACAAGCAAATACCGGCGTTTTTAAATTGCCAGTTGGATTATAATCCAGCACGAGTAATGCAGGTGGGCGGCTTGAGCCACGACCTACGGTATAAATTCCACTATATTTCTGTTTTGCTAACTCGTCACCCTGAATGATACGGTAGTTAATATTATCCTTTATTGTTTCACATAATAAGTCGGCGCTGCGCTGCGCTAGCTGCGCTGGCGCTAATTCTTCAGCCGGTGTGTTAATAATATCGCGTACCCAATCAATAATTCGTATGCGGTACTGGAGCTCTTTTTTTTCATTTGCTGATAAATTTGGCCATTCAATAGAACGCGCTCCTTTAGGTGCTCTAAAACCTTGCCAAAATGCCCAGCTTTTTTCCAAGTCCCAGTCATTCCCTACTAACATGACGTGATGAATACCTTGGCTATCCAATCTACGACCGGCACTTTGGATCGCACACAATTTTGCTTGTGGCTTCAAATGAATGACTATCCCTTGCTCACTGGAACTAATTAATGCATTCTTTCCCCAACAAGGCGCCGCTGCTTGATAAGATAGCGAGACCTGCATGATCTGCTTTTCCATTCCCTCTTCCCACCTTAGTTTGTCATATGTGTTTATGGAATAATTGATGAATATAGGATATTAATAATAGAGGTTATCATGAGTTAATACATTGCACGATGAATGATAGTAATAAAAAAGCTGGCAATTCCAGCTTTGTAGATAATTGTTAGTTTAATCAGTCATTATTGATACTCATCAAGCCATACTAATAGAATAGCTTCCAGGATCTTTTCATTTGAAGCTTGCGGATTGTCATTAAATCCGTCTAGTTGGCAAATCCACTGATGCATATCGGTAAAACGAACCGTTTGCGGGTCAATATTAGGATATTTATCATAGAGTGCCTCTGCAATTGTACGGCTATCAGTCCACTTTAAACTCACCATCCCCTCCTGCAATTAAATGTAAGGATCAATGTTCTCTGGCATGATTAATCGTATATTTAGGAATTTCTATGACCAGATCTTCATTAGTCACGATGGCCTGACAACTTAACCGGCTCTCAGGCTCTAACCCCCATGCTTTGTCCAACATGTCATCCTCTAGTTCAGAACTTTCTTCCAGTGAATCAAAGCCTTCACGCACAATACAGTGGCAAGTTGTACAGGCACAAGATTTTTCACAAGCATGTTCAATATCAATGCCACTACGTAAAGCAGCATCAAGAATAGATTCACCTTTCTCTACTTCCACAACCGCCCCTTCCGGGCATAACTCTTTATGCGGTAAAAAAATTATCTTTGGCATTATTATATCTCGTCCACAGAATGACCCGATAATGCTTGACGAATAGAGATATCCATACGTCTAGCAGCGAAATCCTGTGTTTGCTTATCCAGTTGTTTAATTGCATTTTCAATTGCCACAGAGGAGCTTCCCTGTGTACAGTTAATTAATTCATTTACAGCCTTATCAATCGCTGCTTTTTCTTCTTTATTCAATAAATGAGCATCTTTTTTCAATGCGATCATTAAACTTTCTATTAGCCGGTTGGCTTCAACTTTCTGCTCGGCAAGACGACGCTCTAGCATATCATCTTGCGCATTAACGATTGAGTCAGTGATCATATTAGCAATTTCTTCGTCAGTTAAACCATATGAAGGTTTAACTTGAATCGAAGCACTGACACCCGTTGATTTTTCTACTGCGCTGACACTCAATAATCCATCGGCATCTATTTGAAAAACGACCCGAATATGCGTGCTTCCGGCAGGTAATGGCGGTATTCCACGTAGGGTAAAACGCGCTAAGGAACGGCAATCATTAACCATTTCACGTTCGCCTTGTACAACATGAAATGTCATGGCTGTTTGCCCATCTTTGAAGGTAGTAAATTCCTGCGCCTTAGCAATAGGCAGTGTCGTATTGCGTGGGATCACTTTTTCAATCAATCCTCCCATGGTTTCTAAGCCAAGTGACAAAGGGGTAACATCGAGTAACAATATTTCACTATCCGGTTTATTACCGACTAAAATATCAGCCTGAATAGCCGCACCAATAGCAACAACTTTATCCGGATCAATTGAAGTTAAGGGGGTGAGGCCAAAAAATTCCTCAACCATAGAAAGTACCAACGGTACCCGCGTCGAACCACCCACCATCACAATCTGCAAAATATCATCAATATCAAAAGCGGCATCTTTCAATGCACGACGACTGGTTAATAAAGTGCGTTTGACCAATGGCTGAATTAATGTGTTCAACTGCTCTCTTGATAAGGTTCCTCGCCAACCATTGATTTCAATGTCAGTATAATTAACATCCGTTAATGCTATTTTAGCCTGACTAGCGATATTTAAAATTTGCCGCTGTAAGCAATGGTCTTGGCGATCTGTTATACCCGCTTGTTGATATATCCAATCCACCAGAAGATGATCAAAATCATCTCCGCCGAGCGCTGTGTCTCCGCCCGTTGCTAACACTTCAAATACGCCACGCTGCAACCTAAGAATGGAAATATCAAAAGTCCCACCACCCAAATCATAAACAGCAATTACGCCCTCTTGTTGTGAATCTAAACCATAGGCAATAGCCGCCGCAGTAGGTTCATTCAATAAACGTAAAATCTGTAATCCGGCCAAACGCGCTGCATCTTTAGTTCCTTGACGTTGCGCATCATCAAAATAAGCAGGCACGGTGATCACCACACCTTCTAATCTACCATTCAATGTTTCTTCTGCCCGCTGTACCAACGACTTTAGTATCTCAGAAGAAACTTGAATAGGATCAACTTGCCCTATGGCTGTGTGGATCAGCGGTAAGCCATTTTTACTTGCTGTCAATTGATAAGGTAAATTAGGATAACGTTGCTGGATCTCAGTCAATGAGCGCCCCAATAAGCGCTTAGCTGAAATAATGGTATTAGCCGGATCTTGTTCCACTTTTGCTTTCGCTTGCTTACCGACTGTAATCGCGGTTGGTTGGTAACTGACGATAGAGGGTAGCAATTCACATCCGGCTGAATCAGGTAGTGTTTCTGCTTTTTTGTTGCGAACCGTTGCAATCAAGGAATTTGTTGTACCTAAATCAATACCAGCCGCTAAACGGCGTTGATGCGGCATCGACGACATGCCCGGCTCTCTAATTTGTAATAATGCCATAAAATTTACTCTAAAAACGATTGAATAAACGCTCTTCCAATTGTTCAACTTGTTGCTGCAACTTATCGAGAAATCGAAGTTTGCGAACAGTATCTGCTGCCTTTACCCACTGTTCTTCATTTAGTTGTTTTTCCATTTCCTGTAAGTAACTTTTTATTGTTTTAGCTAAACCAGAGGAAAATAAGGCTAATGCCTCTTCTGCTTGCTCACTGGTTTCGATACACGCCAATTCTTCACGCAGCGCAAGCTGCTCCATTAAAAACTCCGTATCATGCATAGTATATTGCTCATTATTGATATCAATATCATATAAAGTCAGCATATATTCAGCACGTTTCAAAGGGTGTTTTAAGGCTTGATAAGCAGCATTAATTGTCGCAGCCTGTTGAAGTGCACCTAGTTTGTCACTCTCAGGTTGGTTAGCAAAGCGATCAGGATGATATTGACGCTGTAATTCCTGATAACGGTAAGTTAATTGTTCAAGGTCAATAGAATATGAAAATGCCAGACCGAAAAGGGTAAAATAATCCATAAATGCTCTAGATTGAAAATATCAAACAGACGGTAGGAAATTTATGTCACAGCCGTCGTCTATTCAGTTTTAGGCTTATCAAATAATAAACAAACTCTCATACGTTAAAGCTTTCACCGCAGCCACATTCATTTTTGCTATTCGGATTGTTAAACTTAAAACCTTCATTAAGACCTTCTTTAACAAAATCCAATTCTGTCCCATTGAGATAAATCATACTTTTACCATCAATGATAACTTTCACGCCTTTGTCTTCAAATACGGTATCATCTTCATTAATCACATCAACAAATTCAAGCACATAAGCCATACCTGAACAGCCAGAAGTCCTAACGCCCAAACGTAAACCTTCACCTTTTCCTCGGTTATGTAAGAAAGTCAGAATACGCTCTGCCGCATTTTCTGTCAGAGAAATTGACATACAACACCTCACAATCAAAACCAGTACAGGCGGATACGGTAAACAAAAGCAAACCGGTAGTATCACGCCTAAAAGGAATTTTTATATTAATTATTTGCTTTGCTGTTTATTTTTATAGTCCGCAATAGCCGCTTTAATCGCATCTTCTGCCAAAATAGAACAGTGAATTTTAACGGGTGGCAACTCTAATTCTTCTGCAATAGCCGTATTTTTGATAGTCTCTGCTTCATCCAGTGTCTTACCTTTCATCCATTCCGTTACTAATGAACTAGAGGCAATTGCTGAACCACAACCATAAGTTTTAAAACGCGCATCTTCAATAATACCTGCGTCATTAACTTTGATCTGAAGTTTCATGACATCACCACAAGCTGGTGCGCCTACCATCCCACTCCCGACCATTGGGTCATTATTATCAAACGAACCTACGTTACGTGGATTTTCATAATGATCAATCACTTTTTCACTATATGCCATATTGTCAACTCCTGAAACCGTCTATTCGTTTATTAATGATGAGCCCATTCAATGCTATTAAGATCGACACCCTGTTTATACATCTCCCATAGGGGAGAAAGATCACGCAGCCGACCTATCGCATTATGAATTAGCTGGATGGCATAATCGATTTCTTCTTCTGTCGTAAATCGACCAAAGGAGAAACGAATTGAACTGTGTGCTAACTCATCATTCATTCCTAAAGCTCTTAGTACATATGAAGGTTCAAGACTTGCCGATGTACATGCAGAACCTGATGAGACAGCCAAATCTTTAAGCGCCATCATCAATGATTCACCTTCCACATAGTTAAAACTAACATTGAGAATATGAGGAGCTCCGTTGGCCAGATCCCCATTAAGATAAACCTCTTCAATATTCTTAATACCGTTCCATAAGCGTTGGCGTAAGGCGCGTAATCGAAGAGATTCTACTGCCATTTCTGCTTTAGCAATCCGATAAGCTTCGCCCATTCCTACAATCTGGTGTACTGGTAATGTCCCTGAGCGCATCCCTCGTTCATGACCACCGCCATGTTGTTGGGCTTCAAGTCGAATACGGGGTTTACGACGTACATAAAGTGCGCCTATTCCCATCGGTCCATACAGTTTATGTGCTGAGAAAGACATTAAATCAATTTTTAGTTCATTTAAATCAATCGGTAATTTACCTACTGACTGGGTCGCATCAACATGAAAAACAATACCACGATTGCGGCAAAGCTCACCCATAGCGGCAATATCTTGAATAATACCGATCTCATTATTAACATGCATGATAGAAACCAGAATTGTGTCATCACGCATAGCGGCTTCAAGCTCTTGTAAATCAATAAGACCACTACTTTTTGGCGCAAGGTAAGTCACGGCAAAACCTTCACGCTCAAGTTGACGGCATGTATCCAAAACCGCTTTATGCTCGGTTTTGCTGGTAATGATATGTTTACCTTTTTTCTGATAGAAATTGGCAACCCCTTTCACAGCCAGGTTATCTGATTCAGTCGCTCCAGAAGTAAAAACAATCTCACGCGGATCCGCATTGATTAACTCAGCAATCTGATTACGTGCAATATCCACAGCTTCTTCAGCTTGCCAGCCAAAAATATGAGAGCGCGATGACGGATTACCAAAATTGCCATCCATAGTCATACACTGCATCATTTTTTCAGCGACACGAATATCAACCGGTGTGGTCGCCGAGTAGTCTAAATAAATCGGTAGTTTCATTAACTCACTAGCTCCATAAGACGAAAAACGTCTCAAAATTTTATTACTTTGCAATTACTCTATTTTGCAGAACCTTTTAATTTATGCTCGCATATTAATAATGGGTTCGGATTGAGGAGTCACTCTCACATGATGTTTATCGCTATCTTGACGATCAGCAACTTCTTGTACTTCTTGATTATTGACCAATTCTTCTAAGCTAATATTACTAAGAAAACTGGTAATACGGTCACTTAAATCACGCCACAGTGCATGGGTCAAACAACGCTCTCCACCTTGGCATCCTTCTCTTCTTCCGTGACAGCGAGTTGCATCAACAGACTCATCAACAGCCGAAATAACTTGAGCGATAAAAATAGTTTTCGCGTCGCGACCTAATAAATATCCGCCGCCAGGGCCACGGACACTGGCAACCAGTTCGTTTTTGCGAAGTCGAGAAAACAGTTGCTCAAGATAAGAAAGCGAAATTCCTTGGCGTTCCGATATATCAGCCAATGGCACCGGCCCAGTCTTTGAATGCAATGCCACATCCAGCATGGCTGTTACTGCATAGCGTCCTTTAGATGTGAGTCTCATAATATATCCCCATAGTTAAATGTGACAAAAATTGTGTCATTCCTGAGTATTTTAGTCAACTATTTAACCTAGTAATTTACTCAACTATTATTTATGCCATTTTTCAATTGATGTGAGAACACCACGTAAAATATGGAGTTCCTGCACTTCAGGATGCGCTCGAGTAAATAAACGCCGCAATTTATTCATGATTTGTCCAGGGTGACGCTTTCTGATAAATCCAGATGCATTGAGCACTGCTTCAAGGTGGATATAAAAACGTTCTATATCCTCAATTGGCGGATATTGTACCTTATCTTTATTATCTACCGCGGATTTTTTTTCATTTATTGCCAGGTATGCCATACGAATTTCATAACTGATCAATTGAACAGCCATTGCCAAATTGAGTGAACCATATTCAGGATTTGTTGGAATGTGAAGATGATATTGACATTTCTGTAGTTCTTCATTGGTTAAACCAACACGTTCGCGGCCAAAAATAATAGCCACCGGAGAATTTATTGCCTGATGGATGGTTTTTTCGCCACATTCTCGCGGCGTTACTTGTGGCCATGATAAAGTACGAGCACGCACACTGGTTCCAATTACCAAATTGCATCCAAGTAAAGCTTGCTCTAATGTCTCCACGATAGTCGCTTGACCAATAACATCACTGGCGCCAGCAGATAATGCAATGGCTTGTGAATCGGGCAAAATGAGTGGATTAACTAAGTATAAATTAGTCAGTCCCATCGTTTTCATCGCACGGGCAGTTGAACCCATATTTCCGGTATGCGAGGTTTCAACCAAAATAATGCGAATATTTTTTAACATGATTGTCTTTATTTGGCGTTGATCATTAGGCTATTCTACCACAATCATAGTCATGTTGACGAATCTCTGTTATACTGCCGGCTTCGCTTAATCCTTGTTCTTTAACATTCCAGTGGAAATAACCCATGCATCCAATGCTAACTATTGCTATACGAGCAGCTCGCCAAGCAGGTAACTTTATTGCTAAAAGCTATGAAAAACCCGATTCTATCGAAATAATGGCAAAAGGCCAAAATGATTTTGTGACCAACATTGATAAAAAAGCAGAACAAATTATTATTGAAGTCATCCAGAAATCTTATCCTACTCATACCATTATTACGGAAGAAAGTGGTCAAATAGTTGGTGAGAAAAATGATATTCAGTGGGTTATTGATCCGTTGGATGGCACAACCAATTTTACTAAACGTTTACCCCATTTTTCCGTTTCTATCGCGGTACGTATTAACGGTCGTACAGAAGTCGCCGTCGTTTATAATCCTATGCTTAATGAGCTATTTACTGCAGTACGTGGGCAAGGAGCACAATTAAACGGTTACCGCCTGCGTCTTAAAAATAGCCATGAATTAGAAGGGGCAATCATTGCCACGGCTTTTCCTTTCAAAGCGAAACAACATTCAGCCGCATATATTAATATTATCGCTAAACTGTTTAAAAAATGCGCCGATTTTCGCCGTACTGGTTCAGCCGCTTTAGACTTAGCTTATGTTGCTGCTGGTCGCGTCGATGCCTTTTTTGAAATTGGCTTAAAACCTTGGGATTTTATGGCTGGAGAACTATTAGTACGTGAAGCAGGTGGGGTTATAACTGACTTTGTTGGCGGTCATAATTATCTATCATCGGGCAATTTGCTGGCAGGCAGTCCACGTATGGTGAAAAAAATGGTACTAGAAATGCAGAGTGAGTTAAGCGATTTATTAAAAAGCTAAAAAATAAGAATAGCTATAGCCAATATTTATATTTAATTAATAATGTCTGGATAGCGTGGTTATATCATTAACTCGTTTGTGGCAGTTCTCAAAATAGTAGGAATTTGCCACAACGTTACTGGTTAGAGAAACTGGCAAATATTTTCCAGATTGGCTGTTATTGTTGATGCCGCCTTATCCCTTGATTGTCTACTTAAACCCCCTATCCCTATTTAGGTATTAAGGGGTATTTAATAAATGTTTTTAGTTAATTTTAATGAGCTGAAAGTTCATCACATCGTTGAGTATGTATTTTCTGATTAGCATCACTAGACGCTTGTAAGTCCTTTCCTATTATCTTCATAGCTAATAGCTTAGCGTTATCTTCATTAGCAGCAGTCACAGGCTGATCAAATAAATTCATTTCCTTGTTTGGATAACCGTGCCAGCCGTGACACATATATTGCTTATCTTTTTTATCATTGGCCGCCATTGCCATGGAAGGGAATAAAATTGAAATCATGTAACTAATTGATAATATTAACAATCCATATTTTACTGAATAATTCATTTCAATCTCCTAGGGGTTATTGTGACGCCTAATTAATAGATGATCTTATTCATTACGATTGAGTTTAATAATCTAAATCGCAATATTGCAAATGATAAAGCAAATGATAATCATTTTCATAATTTTTTAATACATTTTTGCAATATATATATAAATAATATTAAATAACCTTTTTATTAAGCAACCAAAATCATTTTGAATAAAAAACACTTTTGTAATAGGTTATATCTTTCAATATTGCGCGAAAGATTTAATTAACAATTTCATCATTAAGGTTATAAGCAATGCAGGTAATGAGGGAATATTGTATTGCTGTTTGTTACAAAGACGGATTTTACTGATTGACCAACTTACTTATTTTAATATAAAAATATTTATTGGCATCCTTGGTTAATATTTATCTGTTATTCAAGTTAAATCAACAAGTTTAGCTTACTCGTTCGGCTATAACATCGAATTTAATGATGTGAATTTTCACGCGGTCGAATAAATAGCGCTGGAATGGCAATCAATGACATTAACCAAAATACCCAGTTATGGTGAAAAGGAAAATGTTCATAAACAAAACCTACAACGATTGTCACTATCGCTAACCCGGCTCCTAAGGCCAATGCCGAATAAAATGCCTGTAGACGAATAATTTCATCTTCGTTACGGGCGCTAATAAAACGCATCGCCGCAAGATGACAAACAGTAAAAGTACCACTATGTAAAAGTTGGCTCATTATCAGTATCGGTAAAGCGGTAAAACTGGCCATTAAGCTCCAACGAATCACCGCACAACTCGCTGCTAACAATAATAATCGACTCGCCTGCCAATGACGAAAAAGGACATAACTAAAGGTAAACACAATCACTTCAGCAACAATACTTAAAGACCATAATAGACCGATAATAGCATCGGAATAACCTACTTCTTTCCAATAAATTGAAGAAAAGCCATAATAAGCTGCATGAGAGCTCTGTAATAAGGTAATACAGAGTAAAAAGCGCCAGACTGAGCTATCAAGCAATAATTGTTTCAATGAGATTGTTGTATTGGCGATCTGGCGATAAGTGGCTTTAGGCAGAACAGTAGGTTGTAATAACATCGTCAACAGCATAATGACTATGCTGGCAAGTAATGCATAGATAATTATTTTATGCCCCCAGTTATTTGCTAAATAACCCATCGAAGAAGCGCTAATTATAAATGCAAGCGAACCCCAAGCCCTTACTTTACCATAATCAAATGTTATCTGTTTTTGCCAACTAGCGGCTAAAGCATCGGTTAAAGGTACCATTGGTGAAAAAAAAAGATTGAAAGCCAACATGATAAATAATAACCATAACCAGTTTGAACTGACGATAAATCCTATAGCAAAGATCAACGTTAAACCAGCAAATAGACGCAAAGTGGTAATTAGGTGACGAGATCCTTTTACTATCGGTGCAATCATCAAAGAACCAATAAAACGTGCGCTAAGGCCGGTTGCTAACAAAATACCGATTATATCAGCCTCAAGCCCTTCACCATTTAGCCACATTGCGATAAAAGGCAAAAAAATGCCATAAGCAAAAAAATAAGTGAAATAATCTAACGCAAGCCAACGTGTTTATGGAATAATCATTATTTATTCCCATTTGATTATCATGTAAAAAGCCCGATTCATTTAACAACTAAAACGGGCTAAAACAAATCACTAAATTTTACTTATTTATGCATAAACAGGAAACTGCTGGCACATCAACAATACTTTTTGTTTTACATTTTGGATCACACTTTCATCATCAATCTTGTCCAAAATATCACATATCCAATTGGCCAATTCAGCTGATTCTTTTTCCTTAAACCCACGACGAGTAATGGCAGGTGACCCTATACGAATACCGGAAGTAACAAATGGGCCCTTAGGATCATTCGGTACACTATTTTTATTGACAGTAATATTAGCACGACCCAGTGCGGCATCTGCCTCTTTACCGGTGATCCCTTTATCCACTAAATCTAATAAAAATAAATGATTTTCAGTTCCACCAGAAACAACCTTGTAGCCACGCTTGATAAAAACTTCAACCATCGTTTTCGCATTTTTAGCCACTTGCTGTTGATAAGTTTTAAATTCAGGCTCCATCGCTTCTTTTAATGCAACCGCTTTACCCGCAATAACATGCATTAATGGACCGCCTTGAGCGCCAGGGAATACAGCAGAATTTAGCTTTTTGTAAAACGCTTCATCACCACCTTTAGCCAAAATCAAACCACCACGAGGGCCGGCCAAAGTCTTATGGGTAGTAGTCGTCACAACATGCGCATGAGGAACAGGATTAGGATAAACACCAGCAGCGATCAAACCCGCGACATGCGCCATATCAACAAATAAATAAGCACCTACACTATCTGCAATTTGACGCATCTTAGCCCAATCTACCACGCCGGAATAAGCAGAAAAACCGCCAATAATCATTTTAGGTTTATATTTTTGTGCCTGAGTAGCTATATCGTCGTAATCAATTTTTCCTTTTTCATCGATACCATAAGGAACGATATTATAAAGTTTACCGGAAAAATTGACGGGTGAGCCGTGGGTTAAATGTCCACCATGTGCCAAATTCATGCCTAACACAGTATCACCGGGTTGCAATAAGGCCATATAAACAGCAGTATTAGCTTGCGAACCTGAGTGTGGCTGAACATTAGCAAAATCCGCATCAAATAAAGTTTTCGCCCGATCAATAGCAAGTTGTTCAACAATATCAACATATTCACAACCACCATAATAGCGCTTACCTGGATAGCCTTCAGCGTATTTATTCGTAAGTTGGGAACCTTGAGCCTGCATGACTCTTGGACTGGTATAATTTTCTGAAGCGATTAACTCAATATGCTCTTCCTGACGCTTAACTTCATTTTCCATTGCTTGCCATAGTTCTTGGTCATAATCTGCAATACTCATTTCACGCTTTAACATTTACTTCTCCTGACTCAGCCACATTTTAAATCGCTATTCAATTAAATGAATAGCACACAGTGTAAACTCTTTTAGCTCACTGAGATAGCCCCAAAATAAAAAATTACGCAAACGATTGCTATGTATGTATTATCAAATATAGACATTTCTCAATAGCGATTTGATCGCCAATTAAAATACGCTAACTCAATCTCATTTTTACAATTAATTATTTACTTTTAACCTGAAACAATTTAAGTTGCATTTAAAATACAACTTTAAGCCCTCAGTTAACTTTAGGAATTTTATATGATTGATTCTCAAACTATCGCCACCGTTAAATCAACTATTCCTCTTATTGTTGATTAATAAAAATAAAATTATTATACATCAATCACTTACACAAATATAGCTCATTTTATATACGTATTTACACGTAAAAACAAGCGATTTCACCCACTATAAATCAATTACTTACTGCTTTTAGTGAGTTACAA